>CAXIVM010001242.1:0-11000 GCA_964035705.1 Porites rus
TACTTTGCCGTCGACAACCCACGTCAAGGTGCAGCTCTCTCCGGCATTCGGACTCCAAAAGAAACTGGTGGTGAGGAGCCGCCGCTGGCGCTCCTTCAAGTTGCAAGCGCTTTGCGGCAATGTCCTATTATCTTGAATCTTTCTTAACTGAAGGACTCGCAATCACCCAGCCAGGAGCCAACAATCTGAGTCGCAGGTTTGAGAGTCATTGGAGCTCGCAACCAACTCCATTTCCCACAAGCTGGCTTCCATACGCCGGTAATTACATGCAAAGGGTCAAGAGGTAGGTGCCACATGCTGCCACGACTAAGGCTGGGGCAGGCGGTATTCACTAGACTTGCTGGAGTCTATGGAGCCTGGGTGTTGGATCAAGTTGAATCGTGCAAGCTTTGGATTCTTGCAGTTTTGGAGATAGTGCCCTCAAGGAGGAGGGCCATGCGCACGAGATGACGACAGACTTCGTCGTGCCGCTGTGTCTCGTTTGTATTGGCAGAAGCTGCGTCCAAGAGAGCAATCTCGTACACTTCTTCAGGCGTCGGTCCAGCAAGCCATGAGCTTGATCAATGAGACTAATCAAACGATCCGTTGTTCATTATGCAGTCGTTCACTGGTGCTCAACTTTGCATTCTAGATAAGGCTGTGGCGTTTTCGTGCCTGCACCCTGGACCGTTATCTCTGGCAGCCTTTTGCACCAGCATAGTTTGATGCAGAGATGAGGTGGCCAGGTCTGAGGACAATTTGTCAGCTCGTCTTCTCACAGATGCAGGCCATGCGCATTCGTGTGCAGAAATCCGTGCTCATATCAGTGAACTTGTCATGTCAGTCCTTTTGCACCCCTTCCCCGTTTCCAGGTGACTTTCTGATGTACGCCGCTGTGCGACTTGAGGCCAAGCAAAATTACAGGATGCCCGGGGCCAGTGTTATGTTTTTGCACGCGCTGCAATTCTTGGCCAGGCCCAGAGAATAGACTTCCATTTGTATGATCCTAGCGAGGCTCTCAACGCAAGTATGAAGGAAGACGCAACCTAGCATCAATTGTGTAAGCCTGCTTGACCTTCCTGATCCCTGTTCAGACCAAGGCCAGAAGGAGCTTTTTCATCAAGAGCGGTCTAGAGCCAAGCAGTTTGGCAACTGATGATTCAGTTGGAGAGGGCGAATCAGGCTGAATCATGCTCTAAGCTTCTGATGTTCTTAAGGCCCGCATTCACCATGGGTCCTCAGCTCGGGAATGTGTAAAAAGGATCACACAGGAATCCTCAGCATGAAGGCGTTGTGGTCTGTCTGACAGGTTACAATAGCTCAAAGGACACCTGGAGATTAGTTCAGGAGAGGTGCTGATCTAAGATTAGGATAGATTAGGCCTCGGATGTCAAGCCATCATCCAAGTGGCCAAGGCAATCAAGCTACCAAACACATACAGTCAGTCATTTCTCAGCCTCTAAGGTGTTCAGCCTGTCAATACCTTTCCCCACATCGGTCTTGCACTTCTCGAGGGAAGCAGCAGGCTCAAAGTTTTGTCTGAGTTTCTCCGTTTCTCCCGCGCTAAGATTGACTCATGACACATCCATGCTGAAAGTAGTTTTTGGGAAGAAAGGCTGTGCTTGCCTTGTCGTCCATTGATTTGTCCTTTGAACTGACCAATCGAGATTGCCAGGTTGCGGTCATCAAGCACAAGCAACACGCAGTGGGTGAAGGCCTTTCAAATGTGATGGAGGCGCTGCAGTGCTGAGATTCATTCAGCTGGCAAGCTACGAGAGATCCGGCATATAGTCTTTGTGATTCTTTGTGTAAGGATTCCGATGAACACAGGTCATAATTCCGGGACTCTACCAGAACGACACCTGTGCCCGTTGCCTAGTGTGGAAACGAAAAGGGCAGCCCAAAAGTACGGCCACGGAATTTGAGGTGGTTTGGTGTCCTATGTTGGGAATGGGCGACTTGGCAGATGTCACCGTCCGAGTCTTGGAAGGCAGCTTTTGGGCGAGCACTTTGAGGGGTTGAGAAAAGTTGAGTAAAGCCTGAGGCTGAACACCAAAATGGCGAAGCACAGATTCTCACCACACGCAAGCCTGTGTGGAATGAGCAGGTGGGAATTGCTTATGTAGGAGAGGGCATGAGATGATGCATGCTGGCTGTCCCATATCCCTGTCCCCTCGCGCCAGACAACTAATTCACGTCGCTTCGCGACGGTAACTGCCCGCACCGCATGGAAGGGGACAATATTTCCACCGAACATAGCCCCGGAAGTGATCCCCTCCCGATCATGTTTCGAGACAGGGATTTAACATGGCCCAATGTAGTTGGGGGGTTAAAAGACTGCTACCGGCAGTAAGGAACACGATCTGGAAGGGGGTCTTGTGCTCTTGGAGCCAAGGGAGCCAGTATGAAAGGAAGATAGGGACTTGAACGTCGCAAATCGAGGTATCTCTTCTCAAGGTAGCTCAAGATCGCGCAATTCGGCTCAATAGGAGCAGAGATAAGCAGAGATAAGGTCAAGTAACGGTAACGGTTGTCCTAACGTGGCCCGACATAGTTTCCATATTGTCGAACATAGCCCCAGAACGGCCCCCCCCCAACGTGGCTGAACATAGCTTCCATATTGCCTGGAACGTCGCAAATATAAGGCTCAACAGGAGCAGAGATAAGCAGAGACAAAGTCTAGGAACGATAACAGCTTCAGAAGATTTTATCTCAAGCATGTTAGGGATTTGAACGTCGTAAACACGGGTAAGCTTCCGGAAGGGAGACGATCTGGAACGGGTTCTTGTGCTCTTGGAGCCAAGGGGTACAGTATGAAAGGAATATTGTTCGGACACATGCAATAGAACGCCTTCATTGGATAGTGTAAGGTTGATGTGCAGGTTGTAGAGTTCGTTGTACGTAGTCACAGGGCTTCTGCAAGCAAGCTCGGGCACAAGACTGCAGGCATGTTGGAAAAAGGGATGATGCGGTATTCGATAGTCCAAGGGCCTTTTCAAGTAATCGTGGCTGCTGAAGGGCCGCCACCACTGCCGGAAGTATCACGATGGGATGGTTGATCCTGGCAGTTTCCTTTCCTTTTCAAACAAGCTTGGGCTCAAAGACCGCAGCCATTTTGGGGTTGATGCCGCAGAGCCGGTCAATGATCTGTAGGCGGGAGGTGTTTGCAGTATGAAACGAACATGGCAGACGATCACATGTTGGAATACATGCAATGCAAACAGCATGGGATGGTTGATCCTGGCAGGGTTCGCTTTCCTTTTCAAACAAGCTTGGGCTCAAAGACTGCAGCCATTTTGGTATGGGTTTCATCAAGGCAGGAAATGGTCCATATTTTGAGATGTAGGCAGAGTGCTGCAGAAGGGTCGCCACTACTATCAGAAACGGGTTCTTGTGCTGCGCATTTTGTCTTTGCCCGATTTTGAGCCAGTGATTGCCAAAGAAATTATCGAACAGAAACGCTTCAAGTGGGGTCGGAAACCTCGAATCTGCTTCACTTGCAAAGGTGCTTCAGTGCCACCCGAACCGAAACACCAAAACATTTAGTGCCTACCAAAGACGTAGGCAGCTTTTGCGCGCACACGACACGTTAGTTTTGTCGGAAACAGCTCGGTCCTGGCAGGGTGCTCCTGCCGCCCCAATACGATTCGTGGCGCTTTGACTTTGTGTGTCAATATGCCTTCCTGAACCTGGGGAAACCTGAGCTCCAAGGATTGCAACCATGCAGCGTGTACGATCAGAGAAAGACCGCCCTGAAGTAGCCAGCCAGAAAAAATTAGCCATCTCCCTTGGTACTCTTTGAGACCTACGAACACCACGGTGGACTTGTTTGATGGTCCACGACGGGAGAATGGATAAACATATTTGAGTTTCCAACCTGGAGGCGTCTCTTCCTGCAGTACCTGCTGCGGATACTTCCAGCGCGGAGATCGGTGACAAGGGCAAGGCGTGGCAGGTCGTGGCATCCACCGATCGACACCGGAAATTGCCTGCTCATGTCGTCGTTGGCGATGGTTGTTTTCGCTGCTTCAACCGTAGCCGCATTATTGCACTGGTAAGTGATGTGCCATCACTAAGGGTCCGGTATTTCCAGAAGGGTTCTAACCTGGAGGTGTCTCTTCCGGAAGTACCTGCGGCGGATACTTCCAGCGCGGAAATCGGCGACAAGAGCAAGGCGCACTGGTAAGTGATGTGCCATCACTAAAAGTCCAGCTAAATGAAATTTGTTCAGTATTTATTGCAGTACTTTCCAGAAGGGTGGTGAACTAAGGTTTCAATCTCCCTGGCAATTCAGGCAGTCAAGGAAAACAAAATGAAAGAATTCGTATTTCACGTTCTTTTCCCCATCAAGATTTGCACGAGTCTACATTGCTCAGCCCCTGAAATGCTTAAGGGTCAGAGATTCGTGGGGACCCAGTGGGGGGTCCAGGGGGGGGACAACTAGGGGGTCCAGGTGCAGCGCTGCACCGGAAGAAGGGTTGGGGGGGGGTCCAGGAGGGGGGCCAAGTAAGATGATGTGTGCCTCTTGTGGCAGAAGAGGACGCAATATAAGGTGCCCAACCCAAGTCTGTTGAAACAACAGAATTGGGATAGTAGCGGAAAATATAGCAAAGGGTAAAAACAACACCTCAAAAATAGTTCTCTCACCGTCCAATTTCGATGCTTGGTGGTTTCCAACAACTTGCCTCCATTATAAGATAAAATATTACATAGGAGCAAGGAGTAATTAACGATTGTCATCAGCAGTATCGTCCCCCTCGTCATAGTCATCAGCCTCAGCTTAGATCGGGATCCGTCGGGATCTGTTGGGATCGTCGCAATCCGTCGGGATCCGTCGTCCGTCGGGATCCGTCGGGATCTGTCGGAATCTGTCGGGCATGGTCTTTTATTGCTTACGGATGCTCACGGCTAAGCATTCTGCAGCTTGTTCAGAGGTTGGACAAGGCTCGGAATGCTTAGGATCGGTGAATTTATAGATGCGCCGACGGATCCCGACAGATCCCGACAGGTTCCGACGTATAATCAGGTCATCATGAATCATATATTGTAGGCTCTTGATTATCACGGCATCAGTCAACACAGCATTTGCAATCGAGATACGTTGGGAGCTGTCGGGATCCATAGAGGAACTATCGGGATCCGTCGGGATCTGTCGGGCATGGTTGTTTAACTTGTGGCTATATAAGCATTTCGAGGTATAGTTATTCGGTTGGCTTCACAACGTGAAAAACGACAATAGGCCGGCAAATTACTGTAAACTTTACCAGCATTGGGGATAATCGGTTGTTAAAGAAACTTTGTTGTGCACTCCCACCCACCCTACTTGGCTCCCTTCTTGGACCCAAAATTGAGTCCGTCTGTTTTGCCCCCCTCTAATCCCCCTCTATGCCCTCATATTGAAAGAAGTCTGTTCTGGGCACCCTACTTTGCCTTCCTCTGGACCTCCATATTGAAAGACGCCTGTTCTGGGCACCCTACTTGGCCCCCCCTCTGGGACCCCAAGTTGCCCCCCCAAAAGCCTCGTTTTTAAAGAACTCACTAAAAGTAACCTTAAGCATTCCAGGAGATATTCAAAGTCTACAAGGTTAAAGCGTCATGGAACGTGATGCAACGTGGTGCAGGTGATTCGAGCTATGCTGCAAAAAGAGCATGTTTCGCCCTGTAGATAGACGACATGGTGAGTCGGTGCACGCATTTTGAGTGCAAAAGGTCATGTTTTGCGTGTGCAGGCGTTCAGCTGCCCTGGGCAGAGCTCGACTGTGCTACCTGACTAAACGTGCAGCTATATGACAGGTGTGGTCCCATGTTGCACCTACCGGAAGCTATCTTGGACTATGTGGGAGCAAATAGGACGTATCTTTACTTTATTCCAACCCGTTTTCAGCCCATTTTGAGTCCCTGTCTGCGACGTTCAAGTCCCTATCTCGAGGAGACATGCTTGAGATAGTGGCTTTGCAAGCTTTTCCAGTCCCTTTTGAGGGCCATGTTAGGCCATGTTTACGATGTTGCCGTTCCGGAACGTGATCTCTGCTTATCTCTGCTCCTGCGGAGCCAAATAGCACTTCTAAAGCTATGTCAGGCAATATGGAAGTCCCTATCTCGTAGACACGTCCTTTAGATAGTGACTTCTAGGGCTATGTTGGTTTTGAGCCGTCGTTGGGCCATGTTTACGACGTTCAAGTGCCTATCTCGGGGAAGCATACTCGAGATAGTGACTTCTGGGGTTATGTTCGACCATATGGGAGCTATGCTCGTAAGATAGTGTTGCCGTTCCTAGACCTGATCTGCGCACACTTAAGATAGTGCCTTCGGGGGCTATGTTCGATCATACAGAAGCTATGCTCGGGAGAAAATGTTACCATTCCTGATACCCGGACGTTCAAGTCCCTATCTCGCAGACACGTCCGTTAGATACTAGTGACTTCTGGGGCTATGTTCGATCGTACGCACGCTCTGCTTGCGCGAAAATGTTACCGTTCCGGAACTGGATCTTTGTTTATCTCTGCTCCTGTGGAGCCAAATATCACTTCTAAAGCTATGCGAGGCAATATGGAAGCTATGTTTGGCCACGTTAGGGGGGGTTTATTCCAGTTTACGACGTTCAAGTCCCTATCTCGCAGACACGTCCTTTAGATAGTGACTTCTAGGGCTCTGTTAGGCAATATCTTCACTCTATTCCAGTCCCTTTGGAGCCTTCGTTGGGCCATGTTTACGACGTTCAAGTACCTATCTCGGGGAAGCATACTTGAGATAGTGACTTCTGGGGTTATGTTCGACCATATGGGAGCTATGCTCGTGAGATAATGTTACCGTTCCTGGACCTGATCTGCTTATCTCTGCTCCTGACCAGCCACGTACCCGGACGTTCAAGTCCCTATCTCGCAGACACGTCCGTTAGATAGTGACTTCTGGGCTATGTTACGCAATATGGAAGCTATGTTGGGCCCCGTTAGGGGAACCTGTTCAGCCAAATGTCCGGTCTCAGTCCAATTACACTGTACCGCTCAGATGATGCAGATGATGCAAAGCAGAAAATTGCATTACTTGCATCCCTAAAGGCTTCAAGATAGCAAACATTAGCACGAATTTATCTTCCAGCACTTAAGCCGGTTCCAAAAACGCGAAAAAACACAGGATTCTAGAGCGAAAATGCCCCCCCCTAGCTAAAGCTATCAGTACTACTTGCGGTACTTGCGGTATAATGCGTGCCTATAAAAACGCTTCAGCACCTTCGGTGCGGGCGGACTCAGGGGCGACAAAAGATGGGCAGCTCAGAAAGAAAATTGGTGTTGATCTTGCATTGGCGTAAATTACTTTGCTGCAGCAGTGCGTTGATTCTGGCTGAGTTATGGCAGATTCGGTGGGCACTACACACGGATGGTAGGCTAGAACCCTCGAAGCTACTTGTACAGCTCATTTGTTACGGTTCAATCATATGGGTTTGTATTTTCTGCCGTGCACTTCCTGATGTAGCGGTTGGAAGTTCGATTTGAGCGATTCATACCCTCGAATCATGCCTCGAAGCATACCCCCGAATACCCCTCAAAAAGTAGGCGTAAGAACTAGGTGTTAAGGTGAACTTGTAGATTGGTGCATGACGTTTGCAATCTTGTGACCCACGGGC
Organism: Porites rus; assembly: GCA_964035705.1. NCBI lineage: Eukaryota > Metazoa > Cnidaria > Anthozoa > Scleractinia > Poritidae > Porites > Porites rus. The sequence continues at coordinate 7,604 of CAXIVM010001242.1, forward strand.
ACTCAATTTGGCCAAACTGGTCTGTGTCTTTTTGTGGGAAAAGCAAAGGCTCACATCTCAGGGGCACCAATGTTCCCATGTGCTCTCCCTTTGGAAGAAGAGCCAAAGGATCGCCTTTTTTGCCGAATCCAATGGCCATACCGAATCACACCCGATTCATACCCGAGTCATGTGCCTCCACAAAGTCTCCCACCCATCCCACATCCGGTTGGTTTGGTGGGGCCTGCAGGGGGCCACTGGTGTGCACTGTAGTCAAAGGGTCGTGCCTTTGGTGGGGCTTGGGGTCTTTGGTAGACACGTGCATTTGCCTAGTCTGCCCAGCAACCAACAGATACTGCTTGCCCACTGCCTCATGGCGCAGATGTGGGCCCACTGCTGGAAGTCCAGCCAATCCAACAATACATTTTCAAAGCTGTGAATCATACCCGCGAACCATACACCAAGCCATACCCTCGAACCATACCACCTATTCAAACTTCCCGGCCCGACTACGGTGAAAAAATGCACACCGCATATGCTTGGACGCGCTGTGCTGTCCAGTTGTCAGTTGCCCCACCGCTTGAACTAATCGCGGCACACTACTGGATTGTGGGAAGTGTTTTCCATGCTTTTGTTCTTTGACTCTTGAGCATGGCTGCAGCTGCGGGCAGGTGCAATCTTTGGTGCTGGATTTCAAAGGCCGTCGCTCTGGCAATCAAACTAGTTACATTGCCGTGCAGTGCTGGACCAAGACAAACATCATTCAATTCGCCTTCAGCCAAGGAAACATTGTTTCCTCAGCAACTTGGCAAGAAATTTGCACATGCAAACTTTGATTTGACAAGCAGGACTTCTCCACTTCGCCCGGAGAAGCGGTGGCTCAAGTAATGGCCTTGCATTCTGTGGTACAGGGGCCAATCAAGACGAGTTCTGAGCCTGAGAATGCATGACCCTACTTCATGCGGAATTCCTGGCAGCTTGTCCACAATACCCATAGGCGTGCCATACACCCCAAGCAGTTTCCAAATTCTGGTCCTTTTGGGAGGGTAAGAGGTGTCAACTGGCTTGTCTCGGTCACTATATATAATTGCCGCATGGCGTCGTATGAGGAGAGTCTTGGCTTAGGATTGCAGGTGTTTCTTTTGCAGGGTTTCAGGGCACTGCAGGGCTAGGTGTTCTTCCTAAATTTGGTTTTTGTCTCAATCGGCTGTTCCAAGGAAGCTCGAAGCTTTGCGCAGGATACGTGAGAGGCAATTGGCCAAAAGGGCCGGATGTGCACTTCCAGCAGAAAATGAAGAGGCACCAGAGATTGACACGATCACACGACCAGGCTGAATAAAGAATGCGTCTTGAGTAGGGAGTAGAGGCCGTCCTAAAATCCACATCACAGACTTTAGTAGCGAGTCAGCGAGATATGTTTGATTGAAAGGTCTAGTCTAACACCCGCGTCAGGCTCCCACAAGACCGGTGCAAGGTTTCGCACAATCTTTCTTGGCACCCAAGTGTTGACGAAAACACTTTCGAAAAGACACTGTTGAATTGCTGCATGTTTCGTGCAAGGCAAGGTTTGCCCAAGTCCGGCGCAAGAATGGAGTGTTTTTTTGGACAAGGTATTGATGACAACCCTTAATCGATTATTTTAATATGCCGAACGGATATGCAGTGGTGGCCTTGTCACGGCAATGTTGTGCCAGCTAGGCAGGACTTTGATACACACCCACTGTCCTATATGTGTTTCAACTGTTTTTAATAAATAAGTGTTATATTGCACACGCCCCCCCTTCAAGGTCAACAAGGTCAACCAGGTTTGAGATTGGAGGTATTGGAGACCACATCTCCCTAATCAAGGTGATGACGCGATGACCTGATAGTGCATGATGGTTGATTAAATTCTGTGTGAGCCACAGAGTTTGAACCATGAGAGCCATGAGAGCTCAGGATATTGGCACAAGCTTGATGAGAGATCAGAGCCATGCCCATTGGGAGCTTGCATCTGAGAGCATGGAGGGGGAATGGGCATGGGGGCTCTATGTGGTGAGGGTGGATGCCTATACTGGATGGTCTGATTGGTGGAGTGTGGAGGATTGGTTTGGTCTGATGATGGCCCATGATGAGCAAAAAGTACACCATGGCAGCACAGATTGCCGTAGGGAAGGGTGAGAAGAAAAGGGAGGATGAGAAGAAGAAGAAGAAGAAGCAGGAGGAGGTGAATCAGAGGACCAGCTGGAATGAAATGACTTCATGCAGATGGCATGGAAAAAGGATGGATCAGATGAGATGCTATCTCTCAAGAGATGGCATGGGAAAAAGGTGGGTCAGAAGATCAGTTTTAGCTTGGATCAGACTGCTATCCGAAAAGGAAGGGAATTACACAATATACTAATGAACTATGTTTCATTCTTCTTCAATTTTCTGTGGACAGATATGTGTTTTTCTTTTAAGGGTGGGTTTTGCAATGTCATATTTTTGGGAGGGAGGTCAATGAAGAACTTTAGGCTTTTACATAATTAGTTTTGTATTGGGTGCTCGAGATGGGCTTGGTTAAGCTGGAAGGCTACTCGGTTCCTTGATCCCAGGTGCGCATGACTGTTGTTGTTGTTGTTGTTGTTGTTGCCATCTCTTTGTCATGCCCTGCAAGTAGTGTGAGGTTTTGAACCCCAACTTGCTTTGTACTGGCCGTTTTGTGCTGCATACATGTTGTTGATTCCTTGGCCTCTATGTATCGGTGGATTTTGCCCTTTTCAGCTCGATCGTTGTGCACACCTGCTTGCCACAACTGTGTTTTTACAGCTTCATTAAATCGGAAATCATCAGAATAATGTGCAAAGCTTCATTGCTCATTCCAACGTTCTTGAGTGATTTGTTTTACATACCGCGCAGGTATCTCTCACCAGTGCAAGCGGCATTAAGCCTGCACCCGAGTCCTTCTTGACCAAATGTCAGCATCACTGCCATGACTCTGAAGGCAACTTGAAGCGGACCAGGAAGGCCAAGTGGACAACTTACCAAGTTGAGTGAAGTTGCTCCAGTTCCGGACCAAACAATCACCGTTTGCTTCAGGCCCGGTTGATGCTGCTGATGCAGATGCCTTGTTCTGTGCTGCTCACTGCCACGAGCGTGGCATTCATGGATGCAAAAAGGATTTGCCTGTGGCACAGCAATTGCATCCAGACTGCACCGGGGTGGGTAGCTTGTTGTTTGGTCTAATGATGCCAAGCTGCAGTGCAGACCAAGACGAAAAACAAACAAGATCGAACACGTCAGTGAGGTACAGACTGGCTGCCGAACAGGGGCATACATTCTCTCAATGGCGCCTGGGGGAGCTGTGTGAGCGGCCTGGCCAGCATGGATCATAGGCAGGCATACAATATATCTATACATCCCTTTTTCCCTTTCAAGAAGCTGAGTGTGAGTTGAT
>CAXIVM010001243.1:0-15828 GCA_964035705.1 Porites rus
GGCTGTTTTGAGCATTCTTTGGATTTCCTTGGTGGATTTTTACGACCTAGGTGAGCCCCAGGGAGTGGCTGGTCTCGGGTGTGAGGCTTCCAACAAGGTGAGCCGGAGAACCCCAAAGCAGAGCCCAGGGGCGCCCTGCTTGTTCGTGGCTGAGTGGGGGCTCCAATCTGCGTGCTGGTGCCGACGGGAGTACGTTTCGCAGAACGTCCAAACCAAAAGAAGAATCTCGCGGCCCACGCCCGCCCCGCACGGCATCCGAAGTGTTTCCTCATTCCGGGACCCTAGAACCAACCAGAACCCACTGACCAGAGATGCCCTTGCTAGCTAGCATACTCACGGACCGGGTGAGGTGCAAAGTGCGGACTCGACCGATCGATACCGTGTGGAGGACAGGGTCGGATGAAGACGTGTTCATACATGGATCATCTTCGCCTTTCACCCTTCAAGATCGCTCCTTTGCCTGGTGAGTAGTCGCTCGTCGACGTCTTCCCTAATCACAGATGACGTCTTCATCGACCGATCCCGGGAGCCGACATCGATGATGTCTGAACCCCTTCAAACATGACCATGTGTGCCTGGAGGGTGTGTATTTCAATAGGGAGACTCCCCCACCTCTCTTCTCGCCCAGCTAGGACGTCGACCGAGCTCCAGGGGTCTCCCGAACCATTCATCCAGGGGGGTTGGAACGCCGCGCCTGCCAATTCTTACTATTTTTCAAACACCCCTTTCTTCACCCCAGAAGTGTCCGAACCATCGCAGAAAAACGGGACTCGGATCCTTTCGGTGGCTCTGCGGGGATGTGAACATCTGGCTGGCAGTGAAGAGACTCTCTGGAGGTAGATGACTCCACAGGTAGTTTTTACATCTTTTTACTTACGAAAAAGGAACCATGCTGAATCTTTTCTTTCGGGAAACGCGTTTCAATCAATCCCATTGGGATTGACGATCCAATCCGATGCGATGTCCAAGCAGCCCGGAGGCTGCTGCGTGCCGAGCCACACCCATGAGCACCTTCACATACAGCCGATGTCCAGTTGCTGGGCTCATGTCCAGTTGCTGGGACCCTTTGGGTGGGGGCCCGCAGACTCATGAATGAAAGAACATGGAGCATCACTATATAGGGCCGGGCCTGTTGACCCTATGATCATTTTTTGGGTTGGGAGGGGTGGCAGATGGAAAGACAAAGCTGTGGCTTTGATTCACCTGCAGCTGCCGCGCCTTCAACGTGGCAGCTGCCACCTACAAGTCTCTGTTGTGACTTGTCGATGTGCGGGGTCTTAAGCACCAAATATTTCGCAGTGGGGAACATTCTTCCTGCCAAGAATCCTGTGTTGGGATCGTCTTTGCATAGATTCATAGATTCCTTGTGTTTTTTTCTCCAAAGACGCCGGCCAGTTGGCCAGTTGGCCACGCTGGTTTTTTTGAGAATTCTCCAGCCTTTGGTTTGGTACGGTTGACCCGTACGCCACGAGCTCCAGTTGGTGCGAGGGGTCACAGAAGACGATTCAGAAAATCGCTCCGATTCCGAAACTACGAGACAGAAACTTGCGATCCGGGAAACTACAGGCTGTCCCGATTCAGAAACTCCCTCGATTCAGAAACTGGCCGATTCAGAAACTATCCGATTCAGAAACTGGGGGGTGGGGGATGAATCCTAGTTTCCGAATCCGCGGTTTCTGAATGGTGCGAGTTCTGTTCTTCTCACTCCTCCATCAGCAGCAGGACCAAACTCCTGTTCCCCCAGCAGTTCCATCAAGAAAAGCACTCGGTTCTCGCAGCTGGCGAAGCCCTGTGCAGGGCTTCCCTCGTCGCTGCACGAGCTGGTGGCCGGTGACACCATCCTCTTTTGGCCTCACCGCGACGATTGGAAGTTGCAGCCGCTGCGTCACGCAGTCAGTTGGGGTGATTACCCTCCCACAAACTTACATGGAACCTGAGACTGGACCCGTGCAAGACCATCTTCCAATCAAGTGGGTGTGGGGGTTCCATGTTAATCTGCAGAGGAGTATGCATTGAGGAATCCTGGTAGAACATGGACTTGACTCACCAAGCAGGATTTGTGTGAGCAGTCGTCCTCCAGCGGATTTTCACCGATCAGGACCTATCAATGTCAATTGGGATCATGTTTGATGGTTCAGGATGTTGACTGGACCTACATGTCGATGTAGAACTGAAATCTGATAGGCTCCTAAGACTTGGGTGAACGGAACATCACCCAAATCGCCCAAATCGCCCTAATCCGATGCTGTCCACAGGCGTCAAACCCGGCTCTCCAAACAAGATGGAGCTGCCTCTCACCACCGGTTTCATCGATAGAGAAATCGACCTTGTCCATCCTTGTTTCCGTCCAAAGCAAACACATTCAACATCAACGCTTTCATGCCTGGACCTTCCTGTCGGGGTGCCCAATGGAGAAAATCGCAGTGTAGGGGCGAAACCAGCCAGGTGACCCCGACATGAAGGTGCTCGTGTGTGATGTTTCAAAAACAACTTTCACCTGCTCCCACAGGTATGGAGGCGACTGGAAGATTGGTGAAGAGCTCACCGTCGAAAAGGCGGAAAGCTCCTCCTGCCGTGCAAAGGATGGGCGAGGAGGTGCCACCCAGACACCGCTGTCGTGTGGGTGTTGGAGACAGCCAAAAAAGCGGCTCGCAGGGGGCGGGCGGTTGGGCACAAAAGGGGTTGGCTGGGCGGTTGCATTGCTCATGTGGAATGCCGAATTCAACACCCGACTTTGCTCGATCCAGCTCGCTGAGGTTGACCCCTCAGGGTCACCTACCGGGACGTTTTTTTTTTTTTTTTTTTTCCGATGCTCTTTCAGTCTTTCAGATCGGATGTGACGTGGGGGTACAGATATCCTTGAGATTCCTTGAGCCTCTAACTCTCAGCAGCCCTGATCATATCAAGAAAATGCGCGGTGTGACAAAAGCTATCACTTTGAGTGACTCTTAAACCAAAGGCATGTTGCAGTGCGGACAAAGGCAGTTTTCTTACGCCCATGAGACATGTGGGAGAGATTCCATTCAAAGCTTGATCTATAGAAGTGGGGGTGTATTCGAAAAGGGAGACTCGGGGAGACCTCCCAGATCGAAGAAAGGAATTAGACCAGTCTACCCATTGGTTGGAGGTCTTCCTATTGAAGTACAAACCCGTTTCGTGCTTCACGGTCTTCCATGTGTTCATCGCGCTTGAACTAAACGTTCCACGAGACGAGGCTGCGCAAGGCTGCTTGGTCCCGGTCCCGGAAAGAGTACCAAGAATGAGAGGAACACCTGGCCTGCGTGGCGACTCTGACAACTCAGGGTACCTCTTAATGAACGTGATTATGTGAATGACGAAGTCAAGACTTGAAAAAGCGCACATTTGTCTCTTGAAATTGCGAACAATGACACGCCAATTGGGACAAATACACGACCTGTCCAGGGAAATCCTGGCATGGAGAGGGGGGGCCTCATGCCCCATCTCCTCCACCTAGCCAACCGGCTTTTCGGCCTTCAGAGCCAAAGCCGACCATGGCGGCTCGGCCAGACGGCGCAACTCTCCATGTTTGGTCCAGATGATTGATGAATCCAATGAATCCAATGTTTGGTCCAGAGGATCCAAGATAGGAAGACCCCTGCTGGTCTATTTCCCCGAAGCTTCCGTCTGCGCCTTGCAGGCCTTGCAGTGCTCCCCTGGACGGATGTGGCCTTACCGATGACGTGTCCAGGCATAGAACGGCGCCGTTCTGGCACCGTTGTGGCAAGGTGAAACCAGAGGTGGAAAAAACCATTGGGGCACGTGGTTGACGGAAAACCTCGTCGTAGACCATCCCGATTCTTTCAGAAGGAACATCCTCAGTCGCCCTCCTTGTTTGACCAATCTCTCGAAGAAGACGTGGTCGCCATTTTTCGAGGCGTCGGGGGGGGGCTTCAGGAGAGAAACTGAGCGGTCGCTGGAATTGGTCTATGGACGTTTCTTTTTGTTTGTGTCCGATTTGTATCATGACTTTTGGTATCATGATATTTTTAGTATCGGGATTCAGGATTTTTCGTTTCTTTAGAACGTAACTCAACATCTTTGTAGTGCACAACCCTTGTGTTGGCTGCATAATGTAAATAGCTTTTGGAGGCATTTGAACAGCTCCTGGTGGTGGTTTTCTCGGACGCCATGTCGATCGTGGGTTCTTATCGCCTGGTCCCTGGTCAACTGGACGGAGAAAAGCTGCAGGTGTGACTGGAAGGCCCTCTGCCATGTCTTTGTGTTTGGAGGAAACTTCTCCCAAGAAGAACACTTTCCATATTACTTTTCTTAGACATGGACGCCATGACTTGGGCGGCTGAGATGATCAAGAAATCGAAATCAGATCCGTCAGAGAGTTCTTCATGGGATCCAATCAGATCTGCAGCTGGGGAAGCAACATGTGATGCATCGGGGGGGTTCCACCTAGGTGGTAGCTCTTCAGCCCAAGCGACCGTTTGCCGGTGTTTGCCAACACTTCACCGGCGCCTCCAGATACTTGGACTCCAAAGCCCAAAGTGATGCTGTCGCATGGCATGGAGTTTCACAGCATTACGTCACTCGCCCGGACCGTGGTCCGACGTGCAGAAGCGCGGACAGACCGTGAAACCCGTGAGACCGTAAGGTGGTTGAGATCGTGTGCGGTGCGGACGGCACATGCCGTCCGGACCAAGTGGAAGTACGACCGCAGGAGGTCGGTGCGAAACGAAAAGGAGACCGACCTCGTTTCAGCGAGCGAGCGAAACATCTGGGTTCGCTTCGGGAAATCGACCAGTCTGCCTGTCTAGGGCGAGATGTCCGGGGGTCTGCCTAGTAAAAAACACACCCAAACCAGATACCAACTCAATCAAGCAAGGTTCAGATGGTCAACAATGGTCTGACCCACAGCTATTCTACAGAACATCGCCAGAGTGAACCTCTGTTCAAAGCGCGGAAGCAGAGGCCCTACAGCTTTGCAAGCTCAGAGCTCAAAGGTTTCGCGTCACGCGTCAAAGAAACAAGTTCAAGGAGTGGGGCGACAGTGAGCCAACCCAACTTTGGTGGGGGTGGGTCTGTCTAAAGGGTTTGCTAATCTCACTTCCCAGACGCTCCGTTCACAGCCCTTGGACGCTCCAAACAGCCTGACTGGTCCCTCAAAACCTAGGGATTGGTTCGACCCCAGACCCCTCCATATGAGGGTCCGACCCTTCCATATGAGAGCCCATGAGCGTCTGGGTTGAACTTCCAACTCCGATGTTTTTGTCCCATATCTGCGACTAGCCCGAATCCATTTCCGGCTTGGAACCCCAAAACTAGAGCCCTAAGAACCCCGTGTAGCACTTTGGGCCGAAACTCCGCACGCGTCTTCCCGAACTCCGAACGCGTTCCCACAGAAGGAAGCCGTCTGCGAACTCCGCCCCCAAAACGGGTGGGATGTTTCTCCCCCACTGGGGAAACCACTCACGTTTTCGTTTAGGCTTCACTTCCCCGACGGCCTGGTGCGGGAGATGCTGCAGTGGGTCACTGAAAGCATGCAGATCTCACCGGACCCCGAGGGTGCGGATCTGCCGAAAGACGATGGACGGAGATGGTTCTTTTCCGCAGAGGTTGTCGAAACGGATTCAGCCTCCAGATTTGTCCCACACGGCATGCGTACCCTTGGACCCCGTATTCCTCCTAAAGACCAAATAGAAAAGAGTGAGGAGAGGAATCTACCTGACCATCTCATATACCTGTCCGACATGGTTTCTGGATGCTTCTGGTGTTTAGCTGACAGAATGACATCCACACATCCATGCGTAGGGTGCTTCAGGTTCTTCAGGTGCGCGAAAACAGGATCAGTTGTGCTTGTCAGAACCGGACTTGGAAATCCGGAGGGAAGCTGCGGATGTCTTCTTGGATCACCAACCTGTGTTTATGAGGCTTCAGGAAGGAATCAGTCTTGTGTTCCTGCTATTTTGATCTACCATGGGAGTCAAAGACTGGTAAAAAGACTAAGAATGGATAAGAATGCATTTCCTTTGCTTGAGTCGGTCAAAACATTGAGACCGGACTTCTAGGGTCTATGTTTAAAATTGATCTATCTATTTCCGTGCCATGCTTGATGTGACCCGAGTTCTTTCATTGCCAGTGCATAGCGCCAAAAACGCCATGACTCTGACGCAAGATCATAGCCCAACGAAGATCGACTGTCAGCTTCGCCAGATCGACTTCTTTGGAGGATCTTTTGGTCGAGCTCTTCGTGGGCAGCCAGCGACTGGAGTTGGATCGGCCCTGCGACCAGCAAGGCCCACAATTCGGTCGGACCTTCGGAGTTCGGGAGCGGCATGAAGACCTGTCGATTGGAAGCAGAGCAACGGGTTCGAAAGAGAGGTCAGATCAAATCATCTGGTGTTGCCATGTTGGAGTGAGTGGACTTGAACTGGTTAAACGGCTCTTTCAACCACTTTTTCACCATTTAGAGCAACAAACACATAAGATGCTATAAGATGAACTGCTCATCCAGCTCAGGGTCGAGACGCGTTTTTTGTAAGATGGGTTTCTTTTGCGGTCATTGCTCTATTCGTTGGGGATAGGGTATGGTATGCTGGTCCTTCAATTGGGCTGAGGGGTTTCTCTGTGTTGCTTCGGTGTGTTCCGCCTGTTTTCAGGTTGACGTCCAATTGGTGTTAAGCTGCAAACGGCTTTCCGAAATTCTGAAGTGAAGCACAAGAAAAGGAGATCGGTTGCATGGACATCTATGTTCACATCCAACCTTGGCATGGGTCAGTTTTCATAATATGTCGATTGGGTTCACTCACCTGAAAAGCAGAGATATTCAGATATTCCATATTTGATCATTTTTGAATGTGATTCGCCATGAAAGTTTTGGCCATGTGTTCAAAAATTCATCCATCCAAAAGGTTCAGCTGTTCCTTTTGGTTCTTTCTTTCCATCGCTACTACTTCAGCAGTCCTGTTCTCCTTCCAGCTCCACCGTCTTCCATCTTCCATCGGCAACCTGCGTCGGACCGTCGGACCCGAGAAAGGCCTTGTGGATGGAGCGACACTGGATCTGAAGAAGCGCCCGGCCGCCACGAAGGTCGGAACCTACCAGCTGACGCTTGGGCGGTCCAAGCGGGTGGCTGTTGGCCCAGCTGGGCCGAGTGGAGAACGAAGCGAGGTTTGGATTGAACGTCCTGGATTAGCAAGGGAGAGATAGATACATCATCAGAAACGCACGCACTCTACCACGACCTGGTGACCGAAAGGCCCCACGACCAGGTTACTGTGTTAGTCTCACATCCTTCCACGCACCTCGGATGCGGTTCTCTGGCAGCGGATGTTCCATCGTTCCCTGCCCCCACCGTGTCCCGTGCGCCCGTGAACGGTCGGAAAGCGGGTCCGTTGTGGGTTTGGTGCGTGGGCCCCATGGGCCCTGGTCACTGGGTGTTTGGCAGGTTTCATTTGGGGATGGGTCAAAAGCAGGATACCTTGGTGACACGGCTTGCGGAACAGGGTCTTCTTGCGCTCCCCATACATCCCTTGAAGCTCTCAGGCTTCGGATTTGATGGGGGTGAACATGGATCAAGGCAGCGCCAAGGGCTTTGAAGAATCGGATCGCATGCCACCCACAGTTGTCGGGGTCAAACTGGCCCAAACACGACTAATGGGACTGCGAACTGCCATAGGACTGCCGCCCCAGACAGACCCCCTTTCAACCACCCCAACTGATGGCAGCAGTCCTATGGCAGTCCGGACCGTCGTGTCTGGGTGGTTTGAGATGACGGTGTGTTGTGTGAGACACCCGAGCCGACACCCCGAGTCGACGTCCGCTGGCTGCTCGGTCCGGGAGTCGCTTTGTTGTGAACTGAAGCCATTGACATCAAAACTCCCTAGAACTCACATGGTTACGTGGAGAATGACCCCGAGTTCGGAAGACCATGAAATCCGAAGACCCAACAGGGGGGTGCCATCCACGTAACCATGTGAGTTGCAGGGAGAGTGTGTGTGTGTGTGTGTGTTATTTTTTACATGGGCGCTCTCAGCATTGTCTTGACATACACAAGTGCGTTTTTTTTTACATGCATCAAACGGAAAGTCTCTAAAGCGGACTAACCTTCTCTAACTTGGGTTAACATGGGTTAACATGAGTTTGTAGCCCCCCTGGAGTTTTGGGCGCGTGCTTTCGCCAACAGCTACAAGCACAACCGCCCCACCCTGAAGCGGAGCCATCGACCCAGGAGTCATGAGTCCTGCAGCGCAGCTCGGCAGTCGGACGCAGACTTCGCAGCTTGGGAGGGATACGTTACGTGGGAAACCAAGTCATAGTCATACAGGACCACCTGATGTAGACTGTTGATTGAAGACTGTAATCAATAAAACCACCCAACAGTGGCCTGTAAGACCTCTGAAAGATTGGGGGGTTTGATTGATCAAGAGTCTACATTACAATGGGCCCCAGTAATTCTGCACAGGTGGGCGTGATAGGCAAGCGGTCAAAGATGGATTTGTGAAAGAATTTGGGAGGCCTCCAAAACCTAGAGTGGAAGAGTGATCGTCACATTGAGAAAACCCGACTCGACTGGTGTCCTGTCAGTGTCGTCATGCCAGCCTCTTCCGCATCCCAGAAGTCAGGGGCCATCCCGTCCACAAAACTTCACCAATTCGGACAGTGGCGAGCATGGCGATGCATCGGCGATGGGGCCAGGTGGGCTCTTCGATACCTGCTTTGGACAGTAAAGGGAGTCACTGCTTTGACACCAGTTGAGAGCCCCCGTCTTTATCAGAAAATGATTTCGGCAAGAACCCCCAAACAGTCAAACTCTAGAGGTCTAAGGCCCTTACCTGAAAAAAGAAAGCACCAACATTGGCCCTGAAGGACTGAAATCGGCCCTGAAGGGTTCCAGAACCCTAAGAACCGAAAAACAGGGACAGTCGCTTGACTTTTCATCCACACGTTCTGAACGGAAGAGGATCGGCTCACGACTCGCGACTTATAGATCTTAGTAGGGCCATTTCCACTAGCAGGCAAGGCCTGCCCCCCCTCATCCCAAAACACCGTCCAATTCGGGATTTGAATGGGAACTTCGGGTGCCAGGCACCGCACTCGCCCAATTCGGATCCCACCCGTCTTCTCTTCTCCAATGGGTCGCCGCTGGGAGTTCCGTCCGAAGGCGCGTTCCGCGGTTCCGCGTTCTTTCGGGGAGAGGGGGGTCTCGTCTCGTCGCTAAGGAGACCGGCTTTGAAAGCTGGAGAGAGCTGGTTCTGGCACCCGACCACACCTGCAGCTGGGACGAACGCGCTTCGCGTCTTCGCGTCGCCTTTTTGGGGGTGCGACGCTGGTGCGACGCTGGCGTTGGGCGCGACGAGCCGCGAGGAAAGCGGCGCAGTTGCAAGACAGGATCCATCAAGATTTTGGCTCAGGGTTCCTTGTTACTTCCCGGTACCGGTACATCACAAGTGCTCATCGTGCTGACATTTTTGCTATGGAAAGGGATCTTTTCCGTTTCATTGAGGAGTCTTGACCTTATTATGGGTGCCATTGGCCTCCATCTTCTAGACTTAGCATTGACTTTGACTTGGCCACATTGGCTTTTTTTTCTGCAAATTTCTGGCATTGCGGTCTTCGCTGGGTTGTGTCTATTCTGGCAGGTGGAGGATTTGGTGTACTGCTCATTTTAACTTTCTTTTGTGTTCACTGCAGGCGGTGTAGTTGGGGGGTCCTTAGAAAGAAAGAGACTCATGATGAAACATGGGCTTCGCTCCGGGACAAGTGGACTGGGTTGATGAAACATTCGGGTCGCCGCAAAAGTGGTGTTTGTTTTTTTCCCCAAACAGCTTTGCGGTGAGGGGTTCTCAATTCTTGCAGGAAACGATGCTGGGCCAAGATGATTCCCGCCCTTTGTCTCCCCTTATCTCCCTTGTCTCTCATGGCGTGTCTGGATGCTGGGCTGAGATGATTTTGCTTTGTCTTCCTTTGTCTCCCATTGTCTCCCATAGCATGTCTGGATGCTGCGCTGAGATGATTTTGCTTTGTCTTTTTTTGTCTCCCATGGCATGTCTGGATGCTGGGCCCAGATGATTTGCTTTGTCTCCCTTCGTCTCCCTTTGTCTCCCATGGCGTGTCTGGATGCTGGGCTGAGATGATTTTGCTTTGTCTCCCTTTGCCTCCCCTTGTCTCCCATGGTTTGTCTGGATGCTGGGCTGGAATGATTTTGCTTTGTCTCCCTTCGTCTCCCCTTGTCTCCCATGGCGCGTCTGGATACTGGGCTGAGATCACTTTGCTTTGTTTCCCCCTTGTCTCCCATTGCGTGTCTGGATGCTGGGCTGGGATCACTTTGCTTGTCTCTCCTTGTCTCCCACGGCATGTCTGGATGCTGGTCAGAGATGATTTTGGTTTGTCTCCCTTCGTATCCCTTCTATCTTTCCTTGTCTCCCCTTGCCTCCCATGACATGTCTGGATGCTGGGCTGACATGATTTTGCTTTCTCTCCCTTTGTCTTCCTTCATCTCCTTTTGTCTCCCCTTGTCCTGGATGTTTTGATGTTGACTTGAGAATTTTGACTGTAGATACGTCATATTGTTTTTGCTTTGCGGAGAATCAAATCTGCAATGGGCCCCAGACTGCCGCTGCTGTTTGGGGTCGATACTGGTGCAATTTTGTTTCATAGGCATAGTGCCTGTCTAGATGTATCAAATGTCTTCTACACCCGTGTAGCGTTCCAGCTGTAACGAATCTTTTGTTACTGTGTTGAAGGGAGTGTCCAACGTCAGCAGAGCTGCAGGTAGCTGCTACGTTTGCTCTGGAGGAGCCAGCGGCGCTTCATTTAAACACAAGGCAAAGGGCAAAGAGGAATAAACGTTTGGGCGATTTAAGTGAATTCTTGGAACGCATCCTACTAGTACAACATTCCTGCTTCCGTTTAAACATCAACAGATATTCACCATCCCTTATTCGCTTGCGTTGATGCAATCGATTGGTGTTCATTTTGGTTGCAATGGTTCGATGCTGCATCCTTTCACATGAGCCACAGAGCGTGGCGTGGATGATCCTCGCAGAAAGGGGTGTCCAAACCCCAAATAATATAAACACCAGGTTGTAGGGCTCTGAAAAGGACACCGGAAAAGAGATTATTTGAATTTCTAGGCTGGGACGGGATGCCCGTCCCCACCTGAAAGCGGCTTCGCCCCGCCAAAACGTCGAATATCATGCATTCGAGTCGCTGGCCCGGCAAGCCAGTGCTGAGCAGGAGCTGGCGAGGGTGGCGATGCTTGGAAGGAAAAGGTCGGGGCATTCTTCCGAGAAGTTGAAAGCTCAACAACACCTGAGTAATGTATATATAGAAGCGTGATGACAAAAAAAGGACAGTGATTGTGTAGCACCTCTTCACCTGCGAGGTTTTATTCATCAAGATTCTACATCAGGAGGTGATCAATGTAAGTGGTGCCCAGCAACGAAAACTGGCTTAGGGACCTCTCCCTCTTCTTTTACAAACAGGGTAGACTTGCACTTTCAGATGAATGAGTGTACCCCACAAAGAACTGAGTAAACTCTTTTTTGGAGACACCCTAGTTCAACTGAGTGATTCGTTCTGTTGAAGGAGGACAGTGTGCTACATTGCACAAGGAGACATACTTACTAGGGCTTCTGGGCCCCACAAATACCAGGCTTGAAGCCCAGCTCAGTTGGATCAGTCGAAATCCTGTTCCGTTCGCATGGAGGTCCATGCAACCAGTCGTTCCGGGCCAGCTAAACTACACTCCCGAAGACTAACATAGACCCTGACAATGGTCCCATGGAAGACTATTTTCCTCTACCAACCAGGGGTTTTGAGGTTCCATGTTAGTCTTCCAGGGTGTAGCCTGTGACCTGTATCAAGTTTGGAAAGGAACCACTGCTTGCTCCCTTGCTCTCTTCCTGTGTCCTCCCAAAAGACTGAAGCACTGCATCCTTGGCGCGGCATCCGCTCGGCTCTGCGCGCCATCTGTTCTCTGCGCTTTTCAAGCGTGGCAAGGAGTGGAAAGAGAGCAAGGTCTTGGCGAGGAAAGGGACTTGGTCTTCCAAAGTCGGCAGCATCGGGCGACCTGGCGAAGATTCACCAGGTGGGTGGGGAAGGGTGGGGGAGATCCTGCATCCGACTGCATCCGATGTGGGTGGTGGAGACCAACAAGGTCGGTTGCCTTTTTGTTGCACATCGGGTGAAGTGGTGAACCTGAGTAGCCATTTCAACAAGAAAGGTGTGAGACATCACTACATCACCCAAACAGGCATAGCCCTTAGCAAGGCCCTTTGACACAGAAAATGAAGAGCAAGACTACCCCAGTGGGGTGGTAAAGGACCAAGGGGACCCTTTGCGTGGCCAAATAAGGGGACCGGGACCGGACGGTGGCCAAAGAGGAGACAAAGTTTGCAGGTCCAGAAGTTCCATCGTTCTGTTGGTAGCGCTCTTTTGTTGGTAAACAGGGCGGTTGACCTTCAAGTTGGACCATCCCTCACTAAAAAGGGACCGAAGGGTCCGTGTCTAGGGGTCCATGGCATGTACTGTGTGAAAGTTAGAGCATGATTCGTTCATCATCGACCGGCAGAGCTTCAAACTTCACACTTGACTTCCTCGATAGTCAGGTACTAGGTGGTTTGTACGGATTGTAACATGCACGGATCTCCCACTGGCCATTCCCCGTTTTTGTCCAAACAAAACCAGCAAACCTGACACTCTCAGCTTTCGAGTGTTAAATGCTGCCATAGGAGACTTCAAGCAACATTCACCAGGCGTATGCTTTGCGCGATTCATCTCTTTCCGTTTTGCCTGGGTGCGTTCCGTGTCTTGCGCCACCGAGGGCCGATGGAGTGATTTGTATCGCTTGGGGCCGTGGAGAGGGCCCAGGCTATGAGAGCTTAAGCTTGGCAGACTATGGCTGGAGGCCATAAGGCCGCGGCCGTGGCCGGGCCATCTCCCCACATTGATCAGCTGGAGAAATCGATCTCCGACGCACCCAGAATCAGTCCCAGCTGATACACGCAAACGAGTCCCAGTCGGCTGCGTTCTGGGATACGCTCGACTTTTGTGGCGTGTGTTGGAGCTGCAAGGTACTGCAGGTCAAGCTGTGGATTCATTGAAAGGCTATGAGACAAACAAATAGAGTGTAGGGGCCTAGCACTAACTAACCCTGCGCAGAAGAGTGTTGCTGATGCGGGCATAGTAGCAAATTCTTTGTCATCCTATGTGGCAACCGGCCAATGAACTTAACAGACAGTCCTTCTATCAATGTCTGTCACATGTATATAGATAGGGTCTGTCCCATTACCTGTAACGGTCAGTAAACAATTATCATCATTTTTGAACAAGGCCTTTACTAGCCATCATCATCCACTGTTACAGGTAATAGGATAGACCCAATATATAGATAGAATAGCCAGCGTTCCAAACCGTTGACATGTTTTCCGACGTTGGATTCTATCTATACCTGACAACAACCATTTACCTGCAGCCTACAGCAGCATTCAGACCGCGTGATAGCGAGGATAGTGAGGAGCCCTAGACTCCCAAACAGATCGACCATTTGCCCATGCCGACCCTTTCGTCAAGGACGATTTGAAGATGGACATCAGACTGTCGAGTCTACATGTTTTATCGACATCGACGTGGGGAGGCTCCGACGTCCCTTCCGGAGCTCGGCTCTAGTTGGTTGAACAAGGTTGAAGATTCTGGAACGATTTCTGCCAAGAAAATGGAATTGACACCGGATCTTGGGTCACTTGTTCCGGTGGGGGCCCCCACTCTTCCGAAAGAGCTTGGGTGTTTCCGGGGGTTTCGTGTTTTCTGACTCATCCGGATCTTCGAGGAACACGCTGCCGCTGCTTCCTCATGGGGTCTGAAGGTCAGCGCAGGGTCCCCTACCGTGACCCTGTCGTGATTGGGGATCTCGACAAGCTGATGGGGAGAGGGATGGAACAGACGAGAGGGTTTTCGGAACTTCAACGGTTTTGCAGGAACCACATGGAAAACACGTTCCTCGTACGTAGGTGAATGTTGTGGGTACTGGGATGTTCGGGGTTGGTGTTTTCAACAACACACCCCCAGAGGTTGTCGTGTGTGTCTGCGGTGAGTCAGCATGTCCACGGATCCATGGCCAAAAAGAATCCCATGTCATGTGCAGAGCCAGAGCTGCGGAAAGAAAGGTCTTCGGAAAAACACGGCCTGGAGGGCTTGCTTCCCTGAGATTTAATAGAAGGCGTTGAGCTCAGACAGATTGGCCAAGAGTTTTCCATGGCAAGGCCAAGGCTTACAGATCTTCGCATAAGACATAAGACACAAGCGATGAAAACCAGAATGTTGAGCATCAGTCTTGCTTCTTGTGGTCAGTTTTGCATTGCAGTTCATGATTCAACAATCTGCAAAGCATATGGCAGGTTCTTGAAATCAGAAATTGAAATCCCCGAACATCTTTCTTTTGCAAGGGCCAAGTCTGCCAAGATCTGTCTCATGCCTGGCTGATTAGCTTTTTGGCATCCTGATGGGCAGTCCAGCCCGTGTGCCCATCCAGTAAGTGGAGGCAGTGGTCAAAGTTCAAAGGGAGAACTTAATCATAGAGAACTCCAAGTCTTGATGAAACACCGACCCATTAGCCGCCCCTGCAAACAATCATACATCCTTTCCAAACTTTTCATCCCGATTCATCCGAGGCAACAACTGTGAAAGCCTTCTTTTTTTGGGCTTTCACATGGTTGACCTCTGTCGACCTGAGATCAACTCATCTCGAAGAGAAACATGTTCGAACCTTCAAAGATGCCACAAATCAGGTCGTTTCAGCCTGGTCAGTTCAACACGAACCCCTTGCGCTTCAAGCCTGGGGCGACCCCATCAGGTGCCATTTCCATCGCTTCTGTGATTCCTACGTCCTGTGGACCCTCAAGGCCTCCCAGGTGCCAACATCGCAGAAACAAGGCCCTCCCATCGTGGTGAGGGAGGCAACAGGGAAGGAGGGAGGCTGGCCTCGGCTGCACCGCATCTTTGTGAGTTCTGGATCCTTTGGGAGGAATGGAAGGGTCTGACTTCGGACCCAGATCCTGGGGTGGGCTTTTTTGGGGGCTGCCTGTTGATGTACCAAGGTCCTTTCCCCCGCGGCCTTCTCTCCGTCAGGGCCTTACTTGGCCTTACTTGAGCCTCCAGGCATCGCAACGCCGCTGTTCCGCTCGAAACGCCGTGGGCCAGGACTTGGAGGCGTTGGAACGTCCCCTGTGCATCCCGGAGAACGTGGACGGCCGACAGAAGCAGCCGTTCGCCCGAGATCCAGTTTGTTTTTTTTTGCCCTCTTCTAACCCGGTGGTGACCATGGAGCCCAGGCGTTGGAAGATCGGGTTTTGGACGCCTCGTTGGGGGCTTCGGCATCACCGAAAACCATTGGATCGGGTCGATGCCGGCGGAGGGGTCCTGGAGGGTCGATGCTGGCTGGTCCTGGACGTCGGTGGTGGTGACCGACCGGCCGACTGGACATGACTGGCCACCAAGAAACTGAAAAGCACTACCAGGAGATTACCAGGAGCAGCACTTTCTTCATGCATGGTGTATCTCAGAATCCCCAAGTGAAGGGGAGACATATGTCGATGAACATGATATATCACGATACTGTATGATTTTCTTGGGGAATTCTGTAAGAATTTAGTTTCTGGATGTTTTTGGAACGAGAGTGGCTTGCACATTTTCGTTTCAATGTCGAACTTGAGCTCTTCTGCGAGGGTCTGTTCATACTGTAGCCCGAAACCGACTCCCGACGCCAGACCCGAGCCCGGAGATCAACCGAAGACCAACTGGATATCAACCATTTCAATGGCTTCATGTTCAATTGAAGAATCTTGACAGACAATTCCT
>CAXIVM010001244.1:0-15000 GCA_964035705.1 Porites rus
CTTGATACTGGAAAACGTCTGCAGGGCACGTCAGAGAGGCGCTGATGCGGTCATCAAGCGGGTTGAGCAGTGGTACAAGCGGAGGGTGCAACAAAAAAAGGAAATTGGATAAGGACTATCTCCTCAAGGTGGCAGAGGCAGGACCCATGGGGTCTCTCCCAGAGAGCGAAAAAAGACCAACATGGCGTTGAAACTTTTTGATGAGGAGCCAGCAGACTGCGTCCTGAGGAGTACAACCAGTGATAGTGTGGCTTTGAAGCGTTGGCATTTCGTCGCCAAGCTCTTTCAAGAGGATGAGCAGAAGTTGAGGGATGCAGGATACATGTGAGCTTCGTCGGTGAAAAAGATGTGGCGCTTGAGATGTTTTGTGGGTGCGGTGAGTCATCCAAGAGTAACTTTCACATATTGCATGAATTTCCGCAGATGCCCAGCCCTAGTATCAATGATACCCAGATACCAGTATCTAACTATCAACGATACCCACAACCTAGTATCAATGATACCCAGATACCAATATCCAAGTGTCAACGATACCCAGAGCCTAGTATCAACTATACCCAGATACCAGTATCCAAGTATCAACGATACCCACAACCTAGTATCAATGAAACAAAAATCCAAGTATCAACGGTACCCAGAACCAAGTATCAATGATACCCCGATACCAATATCCAAGTATCAATGATACCCAGAACCAAGTATCAATGATACCCCGATACCAGTATCCAAGTATCAATGATACCCAGAACCAAGTATCAATGATACCCCGATACCAGTATCCCAGTATCAATGATACCCAGAATGATACCCCGATACCAGTATCCAAGTATCAATGATACCCAGAATCAAGTATCGAGAGACGGGAAACTTCAGAGTTTGACCGCTATATAAACCAGAACTTGGAGAGAGTGGCTTAACCTAAGAAATTCCGGTAGATTGATTTCGCACCCAGGATGGCTTTGGAAGAGGCTTTTGACATTGAGCTCCCTGATGAGGATTGATCGCTTTCGGGGATCTGAGGTCAACTGGCTTGATAAGGCTTGTGAAATTGATTGGACACAGATGGAAGCGCACTTTTTTTGAGTCCTATTAGATGGCGGAACTCAGTTGCAACGAAGCATTGATTTTTTTTGCAAAAGGCCATATAGGTGAACTGGGATGATACTGACCACCTATTGCCCAGGGTCAGACTGGTGCCAGTCAGCCTGTTTCGATGTTTCGAGCGCTCACCGCTCCTGGTGCGAAGGAGACCACACCACTGAAGAACTGCGGCGACGTCATGGACCTGATCCAGAGCAAGCTCTGATGACTTTCGATTGGCTTTCAACGGCTTTCTTGCAGATTGAAGGGCGCCAGTCAGAATCAGTATATTCATATAGCATTGTTATAGCACATACATTTTCGTTGAGACATGGACGATGTTCGGGATGACTGCTTGCCCAACTTTTGAGAGAATCTGCCACAAAGGCTGGAATGCTAAGGCCTGCCAAGCCAGCGTTATCCGCAGTCTGGAGATATGATGTATCGTTTGTTTTTCCCGGGTGGGTCCATCTTTCCCCGTTGCGGATTGATGGCGACAAAGAAAGGTTGGCCGAAAACAGGTCCCGTCGCAACACGTCGCAATGCGTCGCAGCGCGTCTCACTTTCTGTTTCTCTCAGTGGGATATCTAGACGGAGAGGTTCTGATGAACGAGCACCATCCCTCCTTCAGCAAATCTTCACATGACAGTTTTTTGGGCAGCAATGTTATGTTCATGGTGTGGGGCCGCTCGCGGCTCAAGGTACAAGTTCCAAGGGAAACAACAAAGAATCATGTTGAAGGCACTTCCCTTGCTGTGCAAAGAACGAAGCATCGGCATTGATCAACATCCAGCTATGTGGATGTGCTTGTTAGATCGCAGAGCTTGGACATGCTTTGAAACTGGATTCAAGGCATGTTATTGGCATCTCCAAGGAAGACATTCGAGTAAAGAACCCTAGGTCAGGACATGAGTCGCATTTCTGTGGGTCAAGTACTCTTGGCTCAGTCTGGCCCCTGTCACTACCATCTTAGACAAAAGAATGCAAAGCGCCATTTGGATATGGCCCGTGAGCCACTGCGGGAAGGAGCTGTTTGTGCGTTCTGGACGTCACGTCCACGCATCCACGGGATGGCATCAAACCTTGGTGGCCGAAGCAATTGGCACAGTTTTGCACACTCGTGGAACGGTTCCAGGAGGATTGCTGCCTGTGCCGTGTGCCGCTGCAGCGTCCCTACCTGCCCGAAGCCATTCCGCTTCCTCTTCCAGGCACGTTTTATGAAACATCGAGTGCTCTGAAGAGCCCTGACCTCCGTTCGTTTTGGAGGTCCGAACTTGGGTACTTGGATTTTCTCCACGCGGTCCTGTGCTCGTTCGTTCTACTTGGCGACTGCAGGATCCACGTTTCCGGCGCCTTTTCGAAGAAGACCGGGTCTGGCCTCCCCCAAATACCCCCGGGTAAAAAGGACACATAGACCACATAGACGTTTAAACCACAAGAAAAAGGCTTCTTTCTGCTGACTCCTCCGCTTCTCCAGGCGAGAGAGCCCGGTGAGCAGCTTCCAGCATGCAGTCCCGTGGCCAAGTCACCAGGGCGTTTAGTGTCGAAACCCTTGCACATATGCTTCCACAATATGCTTCCCATCATTTCCTTCTGATTGGAGATACAAAACCACGAGACTGGAGACACCCCGAACCAAAAAGAAGTGCTTGGCATCGGTCGCCTCCACAGGAGGCCTTGAGGTCGAGAGCTTTGTTTCCTCAGTGCCTGTACTGTCCCTTGGCTCAGTGACACAGCCTAATATCAAAACTTGAACCTTTTTGAGCTTGATGATTGTTGACCAAGAATTGCCCAGTCCCCCGTGCCTTCGAAGAGGAATCATCACCTTCCGAATACATTGTAGAACTGGAAAGAGAGACAGGGAGATCGACTTTGCTGAGTTGTGGAAATTCAGAAACAAATCTCCTCAAGCCTCGCTAAGGTCTCGGCTAACATCGCGAGAGACCTACTACTGCCAAATCTGCTTGGGCAACTGCCCCAGCATCGGTTGCGTGCCTAATATTTGTCAGTTGAGTCAAGTATCAAATGTTTGCAGAACAGCCCGGGTGGTGTGAAAGGCTGACGACCGAGCAAGTTTTACTAAAATTCTCGTGCCATGAGTTCCCCTTTTCCACTTGCAGTTGCAGTATACGTTCTACCAATGCAATGCAGCTGCAAGTCTCTACTTTTTCCCTTTCTCTTTCTCTTTTTCTTTTTCTTACTCTGTTTCTTTGTTTGTTTCTTTATATAGATATATATATATATTTGTTTCTTTCTGATTTCTTTCTTTCTATTTTCTCTCTCTCTCTCTCTCTTTTTCAGTCCTATTAGTGACCTCCATCGCCAGAGTCGCCGGTCTGAGGATGGCTTCCAGCTCTCCAGTTGTGGACACATTTTTTGCAGCCACTGCCTGCAAAGTGCGAAGCTCATGGGAATTTGTCACCCTTTTGTAGTCCAGAATTCATGGAGGATATAGTTTGCAAGCACTACTGGAGCTTTCAGACATTTCTGTGCCTCTGCTACTTTGTGTGAGCAAGTCCTTCGCAATACTTTCACCCGCGATGCAACTACCCATAGCAGAGATTATATATGGGCAGGAAAAGTCTGACTGATCTGGGTACAAGTTTGACAGGTGGGCTCCGGACTTCATTACATGCACAATGTGAGCTTAAACCTACTAGAGCTGGCCACAACATTCTCAGTGGGCACATGATATTGCAGGCCAAGCAAGTGAATATCATGAGGGGGCGGCCAATCTTGAGATCAAGCTGCCAACGATAGCAGCAACCGTGCTCGGCCCCGTGAGTGTTGTGATTGAAGGCTATGTGGAGAAGCGATTGCCCGAGGCGAGTTGAAGTTGGAGCAGTCAATTCGCTGGCAAACGTGCAAGACCAAATATGTTGTCCTATCATGAGGCAGGCTTTTTGTGAACTCAGCCATTTTGTGGATGGAAAGCCCGTGCTGCACTACCCCTTTCTGAATGGACGATCTCTTGGAGAGAGCGCCAGCTTTTTAGAGGCAGCACTGTTTGGGCTGCTTTGCCCATTTTTGCCATCCGTGGATCATCCTTCCAGAGGTGGGACGCGATTGCTGAGCCAAGCATTGTCGCAGATGATGTTTGTGCAGGGGTCAATGATTGCCATGCTTGGCATTGTGGACACTCTGATTGTGCGAGCAGCATTTCTTGTGTTTCAACATGTCGGAACCACTAACCTGCCCATGACAGGGCTGGACAGCGGCTGCGCAATTGAGATCAAAGATAGCGAGGCTCAAGTTCTTGTGCCGAGCAGTTTTGTAAGTTTCGTAGATGCATGGACTCTGTTATGGCTCCACATATGTAGGTGTCACTGTCTGTGATGTACCTCATGTCCGTCACATTGCTTGTTGCAAGATCAGATCCTTGCAGTCTTGTGTTGGGCAGTGCTCATAAAGTCACAGACTCTGCACGTTGTGGAAAATGCTCACCATTTCAAAATTTTGTTTTGTAGATTGCCATCCTCCAGAAGAACGGATCTGGATTGAGCATGCATGCAGAATATGGATAAGCCACGTTTTGCTAGCTACTTATTGTAAAAAACTTTTGGATTTGTGAAAAAAAACTATGCGGCAGAGATGGCAACTTGTGCAGGTTCAAACTCTCTGTGGTGAGGCGACCTTGCAGCAGTTGCAGCGCTTCAGGCTGGGTCCATAGCTGGGTATTCCATATGTTGGACGAGACGACAAGCATCCCGATGCTGGTGCTGGTCAGATGCATCAGTCGCTACATAGCTGATGCCTGTTTGACTGAAGAGCTAACACACAGGAGAGACGCCACAGGTTTCTCAGACAGGTCGCATTTTTTCATGCAAAACGGGTCCCCTGGCTCCAGAGGGTTACGATGGGTCAAAACGGGTCGCTTGTGCAGGACGATGCGTCAAGATGAGACCTATAGGGAGTGTCCTTCATGTCAAGCTCAAGTTCTTGGTGGAAGCTCACGAAGCCCAGTGTTGACCTGCGGAGAATGTCTCTTGGAGACAGAGACCGTGAAGCACGTGTGAAGCATGTGTCAAGCATGTGTGGAGCATGAGTGAAGCACAGAGCAGTTTCTTTTTATTCACAGCGCATTCGGAGCTACGCACATTTGAGAAAGTGTTCAATCTTGAATTGAATCTGGTCGCTAAAAGCCTTGTCTTTGGCCAAGGTTCCCTGGTTTTTTGCTTCGTGCATGCCAATGCGCATCCAGGCATTACCAATGTTCTGTCATTTGGGAACTAGCCAGTAAGTGTTGTGAGCGGAGTTCTTTTGCTTTTCTGACTTGATAATTATATATACATATACATATGTATATATATGTATATGATTGTATAAGTAATATGTATATGTGTATGTCAACATGTGGTTGGAGCTTGCTTCGTGTGCAGGCCAGTCTTGCTGGCAGTTTGACATGGCCCAACGCTTGTCACAGCTTCGCGCCAATGTGCATTTGGCGCATGTGAGCCGCAACTGTCCCGGCTGTAGCATGAAAATCATCAAGGACCACCAGGAAGTTCATAGATGAAAGTCTCGTCTTAGACAAAGTACTGACTGTAATTGATCGTGTACTGCAATTGTCTAAAAGGTTTTGGCAATTTCTACTTGGATTCGACATGAGGCTCTGGAATTTTGACGCAGGATGGAGGATGCAACCACATGACCTGTGCGTACTGTGGAGAGCACTTCTGTTGGCTTTGTGGAAGACATCTTACAGGCAAAACGGACACCTGACATCCATGTAAATTGGACCCGAGACGAGAAGTCTGCAACAGGGCCTCACTTGAGGTGTGAGGTCTTGAATGGAACCAAACCCTAATCAAAATGCAAGGACCCTACTAGGGGCTCCTGACATCGCTACTAGGAGCAAGGACGCTACTAGGGGCTCCTGGCCTTACTACTAGGAAAAAGGTTTGCTATTAGAAACAAGAATTCAATATAATTAGAACTAAGATTAAACTAAAGATTAAGTAGACTGTAATTGGAATTGGAACAAGACATCACACCTCCAAAATGCATTCTCTTTGCTTCTCTTTACCACCTCTGCTAGGCTTTGATGTGCCTTTCTGGTATGAAACACTCCCAAACGTTGCTGCAGGTGCAGGTGCGGTGCAGCGCCACTTTGCGAGTTGGAATGTTTGTGGTTGTCCTGGGCTCCAGATGCAGGACACCCCTGTCAGCAGGATCCTTTTGTTCTCGAGGATTTTTTCTCATGGGCCACAATTTCTTGCTGCTGTCCTTGCGGAAAGAGAGTTTTGGGCAGTTTTGCAGCATATGATGCGAGCAGTCAATCGGTCAGATGCCATAGTTTTGCAGAACGACTGGTCGTGCGTGACTGCGAGGAAAGCTTGGGGAGATGCCCCACGTACTGCTTGACACCATTCATGTGCTGCTTGCGGCAGCTCGACATCGATTTGGGGCGAAGATGGACGACAGGAACACACCGATTTTGGCTGTTTTGGGACATCAATGGGGACATGGGATGACATGGGGGACACTGGAGCAGTGCTCGACACTCAAAGATGCGACGGTCCGAGATTGGAGTTCCTTTTTTTCAGACGCCCTGAGCATTTTCTCACGCCACCTGAGGATTTTCATTCCTCTTCTGAATCTCCTCATGCTCGTGATCTTGGGCTTCGCCTGGATCTGCTGGCCCTTCTTGTGGCTGGACTCTTGGCCTGCACAAGTTGACATGAAGGAAGAAGCTTCGCTGCCTCAATGACTAAGAGGCCAAAAAGAAGTCTTGTTCCAAGGGCCAGACATTTGGTGGGTTTGGTTTGGGCGCCTCCGATTTTGATATTGCTATGCTTGACCACCTACAATCAAGCATGTGAGACCGTTCAAGTCAGCGCGGACAAAGCTTCACTAGAGTCCAGAATATCCAGCTAACTCTTTAGTTGTAGCCTGAAGGTCATATGTGTTGCTCACACCACGAATTGGGCTGGAGGCCTTTGTGTGAAGAACATGAGCGTCCTCAAAGAACATGTTCTAAAACCATTAAAGTAATTTGGAAGTTCCCAGATCCCGTGCTTGAGGTGTATTTGATGCTTCTGAGCCCCTGGTCCTTGGTCTACTGCCTGCTTCGCTGTTGTGGCTTTGACCCTCCTTGTCACCCTGGAAGGCTCGGCTCGGGTTCAGAATCGGTGGCACATTGCTTCCTTGTTCACTTTTCTTTCGCTCCGCCGGAGGGCATTGATGGAATTCTGGAACTTGGTTTGCCAACAACAGTGCGAGTCTGACTCTTGACAGCCTTAGCTGATGTGCACAAATCTCTTTGTTCCCTGTTCAAAGGTTTTTCTCAAGTGCGCATGCGCCAAGGATTGCTGCGATAGTGACTAGGTGCTCGTTTGTGCAGTGACCACGTAGTTCGCGGGTGTCGTGCCAAAGGGCCGAAGATGTGAAGAGACATCCTGCGTCGAACGGAGGTTTTCACATGCAAGACATGTGGAGAGGGTGGCTGGTGCAGAGCCGACCCTTGATTGCCACCCTGATTGGAAAAAGAGTGTGGAGACGAAAGACTGTTAGGCTACCGTTAGGCATCCTGGTTCTTTGCAATAAAGGATGATACAATCAACCAAAGGGGATCTGTGCAGACCGTGAGCGTGGCCATTCCTCAGGTTGCAACAAGAGGTTGCAGCGATGGGATCAAAGATCGCAGATCTCTTGAAAGGACCCCATCTGAGACGGCAGAAATTTTTGAAGCCACAAATGTGGCAGGCAGTTCAAAGTGCAAGACCTGAATGATAGAATGCTTGGACATTTGCCTGTGCTGCACAGGATGGATGGCCTCTATTTTTGCAGTTTCAGTTTCTCGATGCCACATGTTGGGTAAACGGGGGTTGGCCCCGAACGCAACATACCGTGGGTGAAAAACCCTGTGTTCTATATATAGGGGTTTGTGGCTTTCCGGACACTCAACTTATCGTCTTGCAACTCATGAGTTGCAAGACGATAAATTGAATGCGTGTTGACGGACCCAACCCACCCGCCTGCTCCGTGTACAGCTTGCCAAGGCTCATTTTGCAGCCGCCAGACATCAGTCTTGTTCCCAATTGAGCCAATTGAGCTCACTGTACATTTGAGCTGGAGGACAAGTGTCTTGCACAGCTTCTTTATGTATTCTGACAGCCTCGAGCATTGAGTCCAACCCTGGATGTTGGCTGAACCACAACGCTGCGAGGCCTTCAACGTGCTGTCGTTGCAGCTTTGCATCGCAGCGGCCAAGAAGACCCATTCTACGCAGTGATTTCTTGATCACTGCTGCCAAGCTTTCTGTACCTTGGTCTCCACCAACGACCATAACTTTGCTCTGTCTCTCAAGCAACATGGGTCTTGCAGAGGAAGAGGAACGGCTGGAGCTACTTTGCTTCAATGCAGGGCCTTCTTTGGAAGGTGTCGTTTGCTCAGAGTCACTGTCGGCGTGTACTCACTCTGCGAGTGACGCGCTGTGGTGGCAGTCAAGTTCATCTCCTTGTAATCACCTTGAAGGCCCTTGGAAGCGTCACTGCCCACGATCTGTTTGCTGCTGCAGAGCTTCGTTTTTAAGAGTGGTAACACTTCATCCTTGCTCTCAGACGGTCCTGGTGCGCCTTTCTTGGTGATCCGTTTTTGCAACGGCAGAGCTGCTTTCTGACCACTAGTTCTATGCTTCAGCAACAAGAAACGGCCTGCGTGGATCATGGAGGCTGGCTTTTTGGAGGCGGCTTTTCCAGATCGCACTGCCGGCTTCTTGCGCAGAGAAACCTCCTGAATAAAGGAGATAGCCGGATCCGAGGCACGGGTACAAACGTCAATGTGGGCATCCAAAAGAAAGGGGTCTGCCGTAAAAAAGACCACCAAAGGCACCTCAAACCGGCCAAAAGCAACAACAGAACCAACGACAAACACAAACAAACTTCGAACGTCGACCCCGTCATGTCCTGTAAGCCAAGGAAAGCGAGTAGTCTAGTGAACGAATGGTCACTGAGCGAACGAATGGTCACCGAGTCGACAAATCAACGTCAAAGTCGATGTACGCGAGTAGTAGCACGGACGAAACTGACCCCACCCCCCCTTCCCACGGATCGGGTATATATATGTTGCCGGCGGGGCTAACCCCCCCCGTTGGCCCAATGTTGATGCGCATTGTGGATGACTCCGGCAGTTTCCACTTCTGATTGATCTGTTTTCTGCCGGGACGGGTTCGGAGCGTTATTTTCGGTTGTTCACCCGGTTTCACCCAGGATCCTCCAGCCTTGATGGTATGGAAGCCGAGAAAGCGCGCGGAGCCGCGGCTGGGGACCCTAGTAAGTCGGTCCTAGCCACCCTAAGCCTGAGGATGATCATGCTCTACTGGTAGCTTCTTGTTCCTAGTAGCGATGGCCTCCAAGCTATTTGCGATGGCCTCCACCGAAAAACGCGTCCTTCCTACTAGCATGCAAAGATGCGGATCAGATTCAGAAAAACCACGACATGTCTGAAAGAAAAACAAATGCCGCAAAAACTTGTTCTGTGCCCGTGATCACCGTTTCACACTCCACTGTGCGGGGGGTTGGACCGTCACAGGCAAGTACAGGGCCGGGCTCCGAAAGCTGGATGCTGAGACGGCAATGGACTGCGTTCATCGCTCTGAGTTTTCAGTCGAGTTGTGTGGACCCAATTTTTTTAACGGCAGGAGGAATGGCTAGGAACTTAAGTAGCTGCTAACTACTGGACGCAGGATAGCTCGTTCTTCTTCAAGGAAACTGCCCCCGCCGCCCTTCCTTGAAGAAACCCTCGCACTAATGATTTGGTTCGTAGATTGAACTAATAGTTCCAAAGGCTTGCATTTTTGAATTAATCATTAGTGCGAACGTGAGCTATCCTGCGTCCTAGCTAGCAGCGTCCTAGTAGCTAGGAGCAAACTTCTCCCTTACTGAATTAAGTAGGCGCCTACTTGATTAAGTAGTAGGGGGGCAGAGTGGGCTAAACATAAAGTTGCGAATGCAAAGATCGCATTCGCCGTGGCAATCGTTGGCTGTTCCCCCGTGTGACATCGACCAGGCGGTTCCGAGACGGATTCCGAGGGCTCAGCTTGGGACCTCAGTTTGTTCTGGCTTCTCTGCTCGTTGTGGGAGATGAACAGACCCGTCAAGGCAGAGAATGGTTTTTTTGAGACCCAACCGTGACCCAACGATCCCGGTCCCTCAAATCAGTCGCTTTGCATCGCCTTTTTGTGGTGAAAACCAGCCCGAACCCCAGATCTCTGCTCCGAACAGCTGAATGGGTGGGTCATGACCGTTATAACCCACGACTGCGCAAGGCTGAAGGGCTTGATGTCCTTGGCATGGAAGAAGATCCCGAAGAGGTGAGGAAGTATGGAGAATGAATGAGAAAGAGGGTGAGGTGTGCCTCCTGTGCACTCGGTCTTGAATGAGCCTCAGGCCAGTGATGATGAAGCTGAGGAAGGTGAGAGGATGAAGGACTTCAGACATTTTCAAAAAAGAATGTTTTGTTTGCACCTGTGCCAGTAGCAGTTGACATGTCTCCTTCCTAGGTCCTAGGCGTGGTCGCATTTCCTGATTCATTGAGCAAAGCAATTGATTGAACAATATTGAACTGCATCTCTCGTGTTGAGGATTACTTTTCTGAGCTAGATGACCAACTAGAGACCATCTTGGATGGGGAGCTGGCTGCCGAGAGCGCAGAGGCGGTTAGAACCTGTTAGAACTAGAGACGTCAACGCTGGACCGACATGAGAAACACTCTCCACCCACTGTTGGCACATTGAAACCGCCACAAGCTGCAACCAAACATTGAATATGGTTGAATGCCCCACCTGAGAGTACTCCAGGCAGACACAGCTGCGGGTAAGACAGGAATGCCCCTGAGCTCCCGACATGTCAAGGCTTGGCCTGTTCACCTTCAGTTGGCATTGAGATCATTTCTATGTCACTCTATTGATCTTGGAACTGATGCGGACATGGTCTAGAGTCTAGTATTCATGTGGCTGCGGGTGTTTGGTTTGCTTCTGTGGCCTATTCTTGCTTGCGGTTGTGGGTTCAATGGAATGTGATCGGTCAAGCCGTTCCACCTGCAGGTTCATGACTCTGATGCGCTGGAGCTTGACATGCATGCCATGGAGCATGTTGCTCTCCTGCATTGTGAGCAGCGGATTCTCGCAACATGTTAAAGTCGTTACTATATATATATATATTTATCTTTTAAGACCACGTTGCAGTCTCCAAAGCACGTTGCAGGTTTTGGCCTCCTTCTGCTCTGAGCATCAACTGGAGTAGGTTGACCCAGCTCCGGAGACGGCCTTTAGACGAAGTGTGAAGGTTGAGTAAGCAGGTTGCCACTTCCACTAACACCAACATTTTGCAAATGCTCTAGTAAGTCCAAGCCGAATCCATCATGTCTTCAAGGACATACTAGATTAAATAGATTATATAGATATTGAATTTTTATGCAGCACTCCGGGCACTCCGAATTGTTCAGATCCATTCTTAGTAGTTAAGTTTCCCTAAACAGCTAGGAACTAGGAACCAAATGAATAGCGCGAGCGCTTCTTCAAGGAAGCTCCCCTGCGGGGGTCCTGCGTCCATATGTAGTAGCTTACCTGTATGTAGGTACCAGCTACCTCAGTTCCTTACTTAATTAAGTAGGCGCCTACTTAATTAAGTTAAGTGGCGGGGGGGAGAGAAAACAGAGTTCTGGATTAGGATTGCTCAACTCTAAGGCCAGGGCCTGCCTCCTTGCTCTTGGGCGAGCTTGGTTTGGCTGGAGGCTTGAGGGCTTTTCATGAAGTTGCGTGCATTCAAACTCCATTTGGAGGAGAATTCAACAACAGGCGTTTCACATCAGATTCGTTGGTAAATTCAACTATTATACTCCCTTTGGGATCATGCAGAAGCATATCTTCCATCTCCAGGTTCAGGCTGTTTGGACGACATGGACTAGCCAGCTGAAGCTCCGGTGGCAACCACACGACATCAGCGGCGCTCTTGTCAAAACTGTCGTCCTCACCTGTAGTCGTGCTGCCTTGCTGCATCATGCTTTTGCTGAGAACTGCTTTGAAACTGCTTCGTTTTTGGATAGGATTTATAACCTGCTTGCAAGCAACTTCAAGTTGGACCCACAGATCCCTGAGAGTTTGCACGGCTTCGCGGCATGGAGACACGATCAGACTTTGATTGCTCAAAACCATAGAGGCTTTAAGAATGATCAACCTCAAAAAACAAGTAAACAGACAACAACAAACAAGCTCTCCCGCACAACAAAACGTCGTCCTTCAACCAAAGATCGGAGACCACATGGCGTTTTTAGAATTTAGAACAGCGTGTGACGAGAGTGACGACGGAGTCTCAAAGCGTGACAATAGAGCGGCTTTGTGACATGGATGTGGAGGATTGGAAGGTTCCTCCTGAACATCCTGACCATCCTACAAAGCTTGGTGCCTTTGATGAATCTTTAGACCAATTGGATGCTTCAATCTCATCGATCTCACTACCAGATGTTGAGCTTCGAACGGGTGTGGACCGGGTGGCTGCGGCCATCACGGCCATGACAGCACTGGATCCCGAGAGCCTCCGCGGACTGCGGGTGAGTCGCTTCTTGAGACAGGCGCCGTGGCACTGGTGGCGCGGAGAGTTGTGGACGTTGTACCGCTTCACGGAAGCGGTGGACACCTTAGAGGAGTTCTGGTCCCACAGCTGGCGACTCGCTGCATGGAGCAAATATGTGTCTCGGTGAAAAACACATGAACGAGTTAAGAACTCTGGGATGCATCCTTCGTCCTTCGTCCTTGGGGAGGATTCGTTGAAAAGAGTATACAGTATGCCCAATGCATTCCTTGTGGTGTTTGCTGAAGGTTTTGATCTAAGAGACAGGCCACAAAGGTCTTGGAAGGGATGATTGCCAATCTATCCCTTCGGTAAGGCCACACACTCCACAAATGAAGATGTCAAGTTTGCGTCCACTTTTTGTTCCAAATGGTTGCAATACGTGAAAGAAAGCAGAGGCCACAGAGTCCCATTTTTTTTGAAATTTATTTCATGTTGGCAGGTGAGGTTTACCCATATTATATATATATATGTGATTTCTTATTTGTCTAACGGAGCTGTTGCTTCAAGCGGCTATCAGCTCCTTGAGTGGGATCCCACAAGAACGATCCAACTGGTAGGAACAATTGATCGTCTTGACTTGACCACCAGGTGAATGTGCTCTTTCTGAAACATGCCATACCAGCATCTTTGATGAGCCTACTATGTGCCGCGGTGGCCTATGTTCTTTTCCTCATGGAACTTCTGCCTGAGTGGACTCAGGGTCCTTACCGTTGCAGTTGGTGTTCTTTTTCTGCAGCAGGAGCCTATGTTTTGACAATGTTGCTCAGCTGTCGGCAAGCGCGTGTCTTCCTTGACATCGCTTGCATCAATCAAAAAGATGCCCGGTTGAAGGCTCTTGGTCTTCTCAGCTTGGGTGCGATGTTGAAGAGATCGAAGTCTTTATTGGTGCTTTGGGATGCAACTTTCACTACAAGATTATGGTGCGTTTTTGAATTTGGCGCCTTCCTGCACAGCCATTCAGGTACAAAGCCCAGGCTCACAGTTGTCCCACCCCTGCAAGGGGCTGTGTGCTTGGGGTGCGGGTGCCTTCTAGCGACAATGGTAATTGCAGCGCATTGGGGGGAAGACATGGTGGAGGTCAAATCCACGATTGGGATTTCTGTCGCCGTGCCATCCTGTGTTCTTTTGACACATATGTTGCGAATATATTGGCGCAGCATCGATGTCATGAGACAACAAGCTTCCAGTTTCTGCTTTGAAGAGGCCAAATGTGTTTGTTGTGAGCGAGATCATCCACAAGGCTTTTGCGACAAGGAAATCATCGCAAGGTGTATCGTCGCATGGTTTGGATCCATCCAACACTTTGAACATCGAGTGCAAGCGGAGATGGAGGTGGGGTTTGATCAAACCAGAAGATTTATTTCTGCAGTGGCAATCTAATTTTGAAAATCTGTTTGTCACAAAGAAACGACGAAAGCAGCACCCATTATAGCAAACATACACACAAACAATAACCAAACACAAAAAGATTCCTGTATACTTTGGACAAAGGCAACACAAAATCGACAAAAGTGCTACAAAAATGATCCACATGGCCTTGCAAGGACGAAACGAAAAGCACTGTCCGAGGTGCCACCGAATCATCAGGGCCCAAATGCTGGGCCCGAACGAAAAACCGAACGATGACCAGCCGCGAGGCCAACTGTATGTCGAGGCTCAGAGCCGTTCTGTTCCAAAGAGACACGGCCAACGCTAGTAGTAACAGGTGCCTTACTAGTAGAAACAATGTTTGCTATTAGAAACAAGTGCCACGCTACTAGTAAGAAAGACTGCAGGTACCAGGTCATCAGAGGTCATTGATCGAAGGTACCAGGAGATACACCGTGCCTCGTACGTTGCCTCAAGCCGCATCCCTATGGCTCGCTAGCCCTTTGGCTTGACTTGCTTGTCTATGCGTCGCTGCTTCTGCTGGGTTTGTGATTATTTGTCTTTGCTGAACTGAGCAATAGCCAAAACCTCCCTTGACACTCCGTTAAGTATCTATGTCATATCAATCTGTGGCGTAAGGACAACATCGTGTTGCGTAAGGTTGCGTAAGCTCCATGTTGAACACACTTGTTGCGTAAGGTTTGCGTAAGTACTGTTCTTTACAAGAACATGAAGAACACCATGTATCGCTGCGTAATCAATTTTTTTGGGGAACCTTTCGGAATCACAATTGTGTCATGGCGTAAGCTTTGCGTAAGACTTTTGTTAACCAAGGCCTCGCGTAAGCTAAAACTGTGGTTGCGTAAGCAACGCGCAAGCACCAGCGTAAGAACTTGATACGATATAGAGGTTTAATCATACGTATTGTTGTTTTAAGATGTTGTAAGTTCTTCACGGGAAGCTGTTCTGCATTTGTCCT
>CAXIVM010001245.1:0-18314 GCA_964035705.1 Porites rus
GGACAAAAATCGGGCCTATTTCTTAAAAAAT
The DNA here is from genome assembly GCA_964035705.1 of Porites rus. Classification (NCBI taxonomy): domain Eukaryota; kingdom Metazoa; phylum Cnidaria; class Anthozoa; order Scleractinia; family Poritidae; genus Porites; species Porites rus. The sequence goes on from CAXIVM010001245.1 coordinate 32, forward strand.
AGGTTTTTTTGTTTTTGGTATTCTTGGGGCTTCTGTGTGGCGTGGTGAGTGGATCCCCTGTAGCTCCTGGAACTACACCCAACAGTGGCATCTACAAGCCCCAATTCCTTCAAGCATGCTTGGGACAAAAATCGGGCCTATTTCTTAAAAATATGTTGTTTTTTTGTTTTGGTCTTCTTGGGGGCTTCGGTGTGGCGTGGTGAGTGGATCCCCTGTAGCTCCTGGAAACTACACCCAACAGTGGGCTCTACAAGCCCCAATTCCTTCAAGCATGCTTGGGACAAAAATCGGGCCTATCTTAAAAATAGGTTGTTTTTTTGTTTGTGGTATTCTTGGGGCTTCTGTGTGGCGTGGTGAGTGGATCCCCTGTAGCTCCTGGAAACTACACCCAACAGTGGGCTCTACTCTACAAGCCCCAATTCCTTCAAGCATGCTTGGGACAAAAATCGGGCCTATTTCTTAAAAATAGGTTGTTTTTTGTTTTTGGTCTTCTTGGGGCTTCTGTGTGGCGTGGTGAGTGGATCCCCTGTAGCTCCTGGAAGCTACACCCAGCAGTGGCCTCTACAAGCCCCAATTCCTTCAAGCATGCTTGGGACAAAAATCGGGCCTATTTCTTAAAAATAGGTTGTTTTTTGTTTTTGGTATTCTTGGGGCTTCTGTGTGCCATGGTGAGTGGATCCCGTGTAGATCCTGGAAACTACACCCAACAGTGGCCTCTACAAGCCCCAATTCCTTCAAGCATGCTTGGGTCAAAATCGGGCCTATTTCTTAAAAATAGGTGTTTTTTTTGTTTTTGGTATTCTTGGGGCTTCTGTGTGGCATGGTGAGTGGAGTCCCAGTAGCTCCTGGAAGCTATGCCCAGCAGTGGCCCTTACAAGCTCAAAAGCTTTGTGCTGCTGCTGTTGCTGGACTTACCTCGCTTATTTTCGTTTCGAAATTATTCTACCTCGTACCTCGTCAGGTGAGCTCGCCTTAATTTGCCCAGATGCCATGGAGTTCTGGGTCTGGGGTGGAGTTCTGTCTGAATAGAACGATGGGCGGGTCGAAACGCTGCGAGGAACGGAACGATGGGCGACCAGAGAAGGAAGTCTCGACCAGTCGTGGCGACTTAGAATCCATATTGGAATCCATAGAATCCATATACAGTACCCATTAGAATCCATATACAGTACTTATGTATCCCATTAGAATCCATATACCCAGATCTTCCAACTGTGCCAACATGTCTGCCATGTTCATCTATAAGACCAGCTAAGTTCGGCAGAGATGTTGCTGCATATAGTTAGAAGATCTAGGTATCCCTACAAGTCAAAAACCACATTGTACTGGAGATTCTCATACAAAACCAATACTGTAGTTACTTACAGTAAAGAGGTAAAGGACCAGGGTTGACTGGGTCTTTGGACTTGTAGGGTATCAGCGATATGTAGAATCAATTGGCCAGCCAGCTTTCAATGATTGTGAGAGCCCCGGAGCTGGTTCGCGTCACCGAGCATGGAGATTGCTGCTTCGCGGTTTGCCACGGCAAAAAAAACCGTGGTGGAGCGATTGGGGAGCGTCACGTTCCCCATTTGGGGTTGTTTTTGTGATGAAAAGTACCTCTTCGGAGGGGTTCTATAAACCACGAGAATTCTTTGTCTCAGCATTGCTCTGGCCAGACAGTGCGGCGCCTGGATCGCCAGCATTACTCGTGCGTAATATAAACCACCATAAGCCAAACTGGGTGGTGCTGGTATGTTTGATATGTCTTTACATACAACCTACCTAGCGCTTCCTGTCTGGGTGTCCTGTCTATAGAGACCTAGGGTAGTCCAGGGTTGTCCAGCCAGGTGACCAGGTACACTACACGGACCCTTGAAGCATCTGAATCATCTTACACCCCGCCAAACATGTAGGCAACATTAGGCAACTACCAGGACCCGACTCCCCAGGTCACCTGCCAGACCTGAGACAGGGTCCGTCAACTAACAGCCTGGCCAGGAGGGTGCTGGTATATAATTGTCTAACATGGAGTGTATAGATGTCATGATGTGACCTCCGCAAAAAAAAAAAAGAAGAAAAACAGCGGGTCCGAAACTTCGAGCTAGAGGGCAATTGAGTGGATCATTCCAATCCGAGTGGATGTGACTCCATCGGCTTCCCTCGACCGAACACCGCATGAGATGTGGCGCCGCGAACTCCGTTCCGCCGAAAAGGGTGACCCATTTGTTGCCGAGTCATGGAGAGAGACACTATAACGACTATCCAGCACCACCCAGTTTATTCGATGGAAAATACCTGAACATACCTCTTCAGGGGGGTCTATGAACCACCCGACCTGGGTGCTGGGTGATGACTGCATTCTCCGTGCTCTCGGATTCCGCCGCGCGGATGCAGTGCGGAGCCAGTAAGGCGCCGACTGATAGGTACACTGGGTACTATCCGGAACCCCAGTCCCAACCAGGAACACCAATATGGTGCCAGCTTGAGATGCTTTACTTTACATAGGAAATGGCTGTTGGGGTACTATATAAGTCTAGACAGGTTGGCAGAACTACTGGCAGAACTACAGCAGGCCGACTCAGAACGTGTCCGTGTCCGACCGGTGTAGTCCTGCCGTGACTCTTCGTCAACTCGGCGATGCGCCAGCCCCGGCAGTGGGAGGGTGTTGGAGGCCTGGAAGTGACCTTTGCTACAGGAACTTTCAATCAGTGATTTTAGGAATAGCTCTAACTTCCTCAGAGAAATGGCAAACAAAGAAGCCAACGCATGTCATAAGGGATAGCTGCTACTGATACGCAGGCAAATATATCGACCATCATAGAGCCTTTGATGCGTCAACCAATTCCTCAGCCACGTCGCTAGTCACAACCCCGCCAGTCGCAATTCCTCAGCCGCTGCCTTGACGCCTCGCTTAGAGGTTCACCAATTTGGCGAACCAGTTGATGAAAGGCCGCAGGAAGATCAATGAAAAATGCAGCATAATGCAGCCGTGGGAATGTGTTTGACAGATCTTGACAGCACAAATGCACGTTGCCACCCTCAGCGCCGCCAAACATCACTTGATCTATGCGGACATCCACTGGCCTGGCGACCGAACAAGCCTCCAAAACGCCGATGAAAACGTGTCTTAGCCAAGCTAGCTGACGGTGCCTTGCTAGCTGCCCTTTCATGCCAACGACAGGGTGCCGTTATGCCAACGTTCCAAGTCTAAGTGGTTCCTGTTGCAAGAGAAGGAAGGATCTTGGCCAGGAGGTCCCAAACAACGCTGAGAGGCCGAGCCTGCACCACACGAGTAGCTGATGCTGCTACGCTTGCGTGTTCTCATTCAAGCCTAGTTGTAGTATGGCTGGGCTTGCCTTGGGCCTTGGACTTGTCTGAAACCATGCTCAGGAATCAGGAAGAGCCGCGAATCAGTATGCGGCCTTGGCGGTGCGAACCACCGCCCATCACCGCACATGGTTGCAACATCCAGCTGTCCGGCGACTTCGTGAACGACGTACTCCCGTATGTGTTCCCGATGCTTGAACTGCAGCCTGTACCGTCGACGCACCGATGTACCCCGCCCTCCGGCGCCCAATTTGGCAAAGGTCATCCCAGGAGTATTCCGCCTGGAATGTATCACGTAGAGGGAGAATGAATTCACCAGCCAGTTCGCGCCAAATCGTGGACGGCCTGGAAAGCGCTGAAGACCCAGCGCTGTGATACTTGGTCAACCCCTCTGAATTCGTTTCCCTTTGGCCCTTTGGTCATGTCCAAACGGCCCAGCACCGCGACCCCATGTCGGTTTCTGCCTGGTGGCCTAGGCCAAGGGGGCCAAGGCATCGAGAAGAACTCCCTGGCCGGCCAAGTGTGACTTCCCGTTTGAAGATGGATCGAACATCCAAACCGAATGGCACCGGGTCGCACCCGGGTCCAAAGCAACAGATGTTCCTCTACCTGACCCAGTCTCGTTGTGTTTTATTTTTTTTTCAGGGTCCATGTGAGTCTTTAGCGGGGTACGAATCGATACGCATTAACATCACTATTAACATGTACGAATTCACCAACCGATGGTGTTTATGGTTTACGCTGTTTAAGCAGCAACAAGCCATCTATCCTAGCACTGTGCTTCAATGACCTTCAGTCGAGGCCTGCACGATGGAGTGGCGTGGCCAGCGTGGTGAATCATCATTTGGGCCCCAAATGCGTTATCTACTCACTTCAGTTCTGAATGGACGGACAGTTGCCATAAACTCAGAGATGAGATCCCACTATATTAAATAAGTTGAACTCAAGGCTGTTGATGCTCCTCCCTAAGAATCCTTGGACCCGACCTCGTCACAGGGGTCCCTCCATTGTTCAGGGCTCCCAAACCCAACCATTGTCCGCTTCGGGCATAGTTTCAACATGCGCTGCAAACATTCCATCAACATCCATCAGTTGGGGGGGAGGTCAGTTTTTGGGGGATTCCATGACCTGACCTGAAAGGTCTTTGGCAATTCTGTGTTGTTTCAGCCCATGCTCTGGCCTGGCTGCACCGCGGTTTTTCGCTGCGCACTTTCCATTCCCGGCACGTCCGACTGGTCATGTCCCACCTCCAACTCCACCTGGTCTTCCCCTTCGCCAAACACCTCAGTCCACCGCGTTTTTTGCGGTACTTCGTCCGGCAAGGTCTACCACGCATACTCACCAATTAGGGGGAGGGAACTCACAGGGAAAAAAAAACAACCACCATACAATCACCCTATTAGCAAAACAAGGCAAAGGATTGGAAGATTTTACCGATGAGGCCAGGGGCCTGGATCAAGGTCTGTCAACTTGTATTTGCAGCAACCAGGAACAAAGAAAACAACAATATGTTCCTCATGCCAGGAGATTGACATATCAGAAGACAACAAACACCTACAACAACAAACCAGTCACTCTATCTCTCAGTGAATATGCCGCCGTTCGCCTTCCGCTCGACCACTTCTTCCTCATGCCCTTTCGTTGCTTTGGTCGATGCTCGGCGCTTCGGCGCTTCGGTCGATGCGTGCTCGGTGCTTCGGAATCCGCTCGGACCGGGCGCCGCATCTGAAACGACTGGGTGAAGGAACTCCACATCCGGGTCGAACTGGGTCGATTTGAGGATCTTCAGTCTCAGAGACTTCGAGGTGTCGGTCCTATCTTTGTTTTTCCGAAAACTACATCAAAAGATCATTGGCATCAACAGCGATGTTTTCAGAGAATAGCCCATGACATCCCTCTTCCACCATCTTCATCGTCTTCAACCCACCTATATCATCTTCAGTGCACTTGATTTCGGTCTCCAAAATGGAGACCTCAAAATCTCGTGAGACCCCTGTCTGACCCCCTTTCAGCAGACCAACCATCAACGCCTCACCCCTGAGTGGGGCAAGCTGCCCCGAGCCAGGGCGCCCCTCCCAGCACGCCAGGGCGCTCCATCCATGCCCTGCAGCTCAGTATACTTCAGGGACGGCAACTTCCGAGGCAAAGACTTGCGCACGTGCCTTAGTGAAATCGCCAGAGCCCCAAAGGGACGGAACATGCCTTGCACACTTTCATGAGCTGCATTCTGGGGGTCTGGGGTGGGGCCTACAGCACTATACACAAACACTATCAAGTTTACAACACGACACTCAAGCACCAGCAAACAACCAATATCTTACGCTCACCTGCATACTGGGGAGTGGGGGTGGGGCATTCAGCATTGCACCCAGGCACAAACAAACAAACAATATCTTGCACTCACTGCATCCTGGGGGGTGGGGCCTTCAGCGCTACACTCAAGCACAGGCAAACAAACAAACAATGTTTTACACTCACCTGCATCCTGGGAAATGGGGATCAAGCACTAACGAACAACACCATTTGGATCTTGGAGGGTGGGGGTGGGGCCTGCAGCAGGCACAGTCACTCGACATGCCCACGCAGTTGGTCACCAGCCGGCTCCTTCAAAGCCGGCTTCTTCACACATGGCCGCTTCATTGAAGGAAAAACTTGAGAGTCTTCTCGTTTGTGGTTGCTTTCTTGTTCTTTGTGGTTTGTTTCGATTTAACTACTTTGCCCTGTGCTTGGTTGCTTTCTGAATCCTGAGCTCGTCCTCAGTCAAGCCATAAGTGTACAAGCGAGATGGTGGGCGAGTATCAAGTGCTCGCCCACCATCTGCGGTGCCAAGTGCTCGCCCACCGACGCGTCGCCAACCACATCGGCTCCATGCGCGACGGGATGGGACAGAAGGACCAATACCTACTACGCTGGTCTTCGGAATGCCGTCTTGTTGAGACAGTCAGACCATCCCCAATGTCGGTGCTCCCAAAAAAACATGGACCACCATCTAACCCAGACGCTCCATGCATGGTATATATATATATATGCCCATCAGTTGGGGTGGTGCCAGAGGGGTCTGTCTGGGGTGGTAGTCAGTCCGCAGTCCCAGACTGGTCACGTCCGATGACCTCGTCGACGGGGCCGGACCGTTCGGACCTCTCCGCCTCCCGTTGACGGACTTGGACCTAAGGAGAAGCACCGAGACCGAGAAGCATGTCTGGACCTGAGAGGGGGACCGAGGATCCTCAAAAGCAGATCTGAATTCAGGGATAATATATATGATATAATAATATGGTTACCATCAAGACCCTTATTCACCGTATCACAGTTCGACCTGGGTGCGGGTGAACCGTATCTCACGGCACCTGAGCCTCCGCACGTGTCGTCTTCTGGTTGATTCAGTGCACCTTGACGAGTTGCTGAACGAGTTGCTGGTGGACTCGACTGGAGAACAACGTTGCATGGATCAAGGTCCATAGGTCCGATGTTCATTCCGGATGACGCTCCGTTCACAGGCCGACCGGTCCCTCCAAACTCAAAACCGGGATTTCAGGATCCAGACTCCAGACCCCTCCATATCAGGGTACGGCCGCTACTTGGCAGGGTCCATGAGCGTCTGGGATCTTCAAATTTAGGATATCGATCTTAGGACTCTTCCCAACTCCTCAACTAATGACCTGTCAGTTTCGGGTACTTCTTCACCTTCCAAGGCGAACCAAGCTGGTACTGGTGTTGTACATTCTGGCCCCAAGCGTGTCGCGAAGCCGAAAAAGTGGCGCGACAGCCAGTAAGCATCCGAAAGAAGAAGGGCGAAGCCATTGGAGCCGGTCTTCGCTCCGTGGGGATCTTCGCTCTTCGCCGGATGCCGAGGTCGAGCGCTCGTGCAGGTCGAGCGCTGGCGAGCAGCGGGGTGCAGCGGATGAGGTCACCGACTGTCCGACTGTACTGCAGGTGTTTTTATTTCTTCACACCCTAGGAGGTCTGAACAAAGCTATACCAGTAACAAGAGTCTCTTCCTTGGGAATCGTTTCACCTGTAGTAGTAACAAGAAGCTAGCTACTTACCGTAAATATATCAACTCATTTTTTTGGGGGGCGCTATTCTGACGGGAGGTCGCAGGACGTTCCTGGGGTCCCTCACCGTTCCTCATGGCCTGGACGGCGGCGGTTTGGCTGGAAGCGCAGGGTTCAGGCAATCAACAGGCGGATCATTCCGAGGTAAGAGATGAAGTTGGAGCACAAGTTGATTGATGCCAATATGAGTGGGAAAACACGTTGATTGAAACAACATGACACGTGGTAAGACAAAATCTTTGATGCCTCGTTTGGGTGAAGCCAAATTCTATCCAGGGTCCAGGACCATCATGTCGCTTGCGAGATTGGGTGTTGGATGGTTTTGGTGTCCTTCAAGAGGCTCCAAATACCACCTACTTCGGTACTTGCCTTTCCATGATGATTGATATACAGTGCATTCTATATCCAACATGGCAACCGGGTGTCTAGGAATCGATGTTCAGATCCGCCCTTGACAAACAACGGCCAAGCTGGATGCTCCAGCACCAGCACTAGAGCTATACTAGGCGGGTAAGCCTTTGAGGGATCCATGTCGGGTACAGCACTCCACCCGTCGACAGCCCCCCAGACAGCACGTGTGCAATGAAGGTATGGCAGAAAGGACCGTCCGTCCCAAAGTGACTGGGAGGGCAACTACCACTTCCACTGTGTGGTGCTCGTCCTCTTCTGCTTTGCTCGGGTCACGTTCGGAACGTCAAGACGGAACGGGTCGCAGTATTCTGCCCGAAATCTGGGCGAAGAAGACATGTGGCGAAATCCTCAGAAAGCCGACAAAAACACATCTTGGCGGGAAAGGGCAGCACTCCTGAAGATCCTTTTTAATGAACGATGTCAATCTACCAGGGTTTAGGGCTCCGGGCTTGTCTATTGCCGGGTATCGCTGGTATGAGTTTGGACATAGACCCAAGAATACCCAAGACCTTTATCAGGATTTGGTGTTGCTCATTATCATGATCATGATGTGTGCTTCCTCAGCAGTGACATGTGATGCTACGATGCGTTTGTTTTTCACAATTCATCACAATTCTAGGTCAATTCTAGGTCTCATCAAACATCCGGGCGGATCATTCTTGTCAAGAACAACTCCAAGTGGTCTCAAACGTTGCTTTATGGCCCAAATGACCTGGCCAACCTTGGTCAGTCTCCTGTTCGCCTGTTTCTGGCGCTCCAAACGTCGTCATGTTCGGCCATCGTCGGCCAAACGTCGGACGCTCCAAAGGTCGGTCCAACCCGCGGCTCGGCCTGGTGTCGAGCCACGTGGTGTTCTTCCCAACATGAGTGGGCCTTGGGAAGGCGCCGATGTGAAGGCGGTGCGGCCGGGCTGAGATGGGCTGAGTGTGTTTGTGTTTTCTATGCCCATTTCTAAGCATGGGTTCAACTATCATCCATTGCCACTGTGCCCCTCTGGGAGGTCCGTTTTTTTGGGTCCAAACTCCCGTGCAACAAAACACTGAAAAAGCACCAAGCAGGGCCACCAAGCCGGTGGGTGGGCGATCAAAAAAGACGCACCATGAAAAACCTATAGCGGTTTCAGAGTAGATCGCACAATCCCCAAAAGGTGGTTTAGATGGACCCCTACCTAATAAACATCTTCGGGGTTGTGCCATCTACTCTGAAACCACTGTAATGTCTTCAGGTGAGAAGTAGTTGATGATCTTTGAGTATGATACCAAACATGCCTACCACTGTAGCGTAGCCATGTCCCCCACCAAGTTTCAGCATGAAAACCATGCCAAACGGCACCGAATTCATGATAACCGACAAACTTCAATCTCTTTTCCTGCATCATCTGTCCTTTTCAACTGCCAACATTTCATTCAACAACACCCTGTCCCCAACATGGTGAAGCGGATGAAGTTCTTTACGAAGCAAACCACAAACCCTCTGTCGGATCAGGCCACAACACACGGATGTAGTTGGAGCTTTATAGGGATCTAGAATAAAGAACGTTCAATATATACATATAGCATATATATAATAACTATATATATAGAATAGGTTGTTGTATAAGTTAAAAATAAAGTTGTAAGATAGAACTAATTATTCAATACATTAACATTAATTGATGTGCATTCGTATGTTTCAGCGAGATTCTCCAAGGCCAAATCCATAGATTGCCAATTCGGTCAGTCTCTTTCGGCTCCAGCTCCTTCCCGGCCGCGAAAGCCAGCGCCTTCTGCGGCTCGGGCGACTCCAAGAAAGGCAAGGAGTGCATCCGATGCGCCTGGCTTTGAACTAACAGAAGGCCCGAAAGTACGTGATCGTAGCGGGCTCGCCGCGGGATCGGACGTGCAGCAATTCCATGGCTTGCTTTTGATGACGTCTCCGCAAAGACAATGATCCGAGGGAACTGAGTACAGCAGCATGGCGTCCGAGGGATCAGTGGCTGTGGAAGAGACCCGGAAAAGAACATGCAGCTAGCATATATGCTATAGCGTATTGGCTTTTAGATGGTTTTAGATGATTTCCTCTTAATTAGGGTGGCAATAACCTAAAAAGTCAACCTAGACGAGGAACATCTGGGTGGCAAGTTATAGCGTCTTACACTGTCAAAAGATCCATTAAGTGGGTTCTCGACATGATTCCTGACTTGTTGACCACCGTTGACCAGACCCAGGCCATCCATGGGATTGGAAAAGCTACAAACATTTATCATGTATCCCATGAAAATCACCCATCCAGGTAACTCTTCCAGTCCGGATTGTGGATCGTTGACCCCCCTGAGATCCGAACCCCGAGTCAGAAGACAAAAAAACCGAATCACCGATCTGCGGATTGCCACAACCATCCGAGATCGTCCGAGCCAATCTTCCAGTCCCACACCCAGTCCCACTCCATGGGATTGCCATATTTGCCAATCAAATGAGGTGGTTTCGGGGGTCAATGTAGCATATATATTAATTCAACTTGGAGTGTATGGGATAGACTTGGACAAAAAACGGCCATGCCCAAGGCTGTGAGCTACGACCCCAGCAAACGCCTGTGACCGTCGCCCAAGGAATTCCTGGTGGATAGCCGGTGGAGGCCGAGGTCCGGTGCCACGAGGTCCAAAAAAGGTGCGGGGAGATGGATGGTAACGGTAGATGAGACACATTTCTCGGATGAAGATGTATGCCTATGCAAACAGCACTGAAGAAAGGGATAGATGACCGTGACAGGACCTTCAAAGTTCAATTTGACCAGGATTTTCGGTCACGAACAGACCTGTTAAAAGTCACTTATGGTCACGAGCAAAGACTCCAAAGAGGTCACGAAGACCTTCAGGTCCTGGTGGTCATTTGGCCCATGGGGTTTCCAAGTTCAACATCGAACTTGTTCTCAGCGGCCGAGCGCTTCTTCCAGAATCCAAGATGGCGGGGTGTGGGAATCTGGAATCTGTAGGCTTTTCAGCACCTTGTGGAAATGGTCCTGGTATGTAAGTACCTTTTATCCAGGGTGCACGGTGCACCCCTATAGGCTCCTATCCAATAGAGAACGTCAACAGTCTCGCTTTCTCTATCTATAAATTAGAAATTCAATATGTTTGTCTATCTCTTGGATATGCCCAAGTCTTCGGTCTTTGGCAGCCAACAACAAATTCAGGCAAGACTGACGGCTGATGGTATCACATGTCCACCAGGAATTCTACAAATACACCAAAAAAACACCATGCAGGAGCTTCAAAGTGACCATCCCAGGATGTTCGGTCACAAGCAGACCTGTTCAAGGTCACAGACCAAGGACTGAAGGTCACCCAGGTCACCCACTGAGGGTCCCTGGATTCGCTGCCCCCCAAAAAGAATACTTTCCCTAAGAATGCCGGGCCCTCAAAGTTTTGATGGGTTTTTGCGGGTCCGGAGGAATGCTGCTATGGAGTGCGGGTCGGGGGGGTCCCTGGCATGGTTGGAGCCCAAGGATTAGGGTGGGAGCCAAATGCCTTGGAGTTTTTGTTCCACCCGACCCTGACTCCGATTCTGGAAAGACCCAAGTCACATCTCATGGACCCGATCAACAACAATTGTCCCTTGTCCCATCCCGTCCCACTCCGTTTAAAGATCGACCGACCGACCTGTTTTGTCTGTTTGAAGGTCGGCCTGAAACCCTGACCGTGGACAATGTCTTAGCAACGACTATAGTCTTTAGAAGTGGTCAGTGATGGACCCTACTACATCCGAGATGTTGATCATCCCTCACACATGCTGACGAACCATGCCATGATGACCATGTAGGCAAACACACGGCAGCACCAGTGTGTTCAGCGTTCATGTCCGCTTTGCTCGCTGCCTGCTGGGAGGCGTTCTGTGCCACTGCTGGCAAGGGGAGCACCTTCGAGGATACCTCGCGGCAAACACCACGACGACGACGCAGACTTTCACGACGACGGCGCGGGAGATTGACAGGTGTCCAGGACACCCTAATTGGGTCTTTGGACGCTACAGAACGGTTGAGAGAGGCATCCCCTAGCACCAATCAGCAAATAGTAGGAATCATGAGGATATCTGGGTTGAGCATGCCCGCTATTGCCCACGGAATAATGCTTATTATACTTACTGTCTCCACGGTATTTGTTTTTTGTTTCATGCTGCAAGCTTTTAGAAGATCTTTTCTGAGACTCTCAGTCTAGCAACATAGAAACTGGAAAACCTATGAGATCATTTGTCTTCTCTACATCCACTCCATTTCGCTCCATTGAAATCTGTGGCCTTAGAAGAGATCCCTCAAGCTGGCGGTTGGGCACATGGCGCATGGAAACCCAGAGACAAAAACATAGACGCCATGTAAAGCAAATACCACCCATGCCCGCAAGGCATCCTCGCCCGCCATTGATTTCATTATCCGAATCCCGAACAATGGTTGTTTTAATACGCTTATTTCACACTACAAAACAGGTTCACCCTTTATTTTTCACGGTCTTGAAAGACGACTTGGGCGACCAACACTTGATGACCTCACCGGTGAAAATAGGTGGAGATGATTGGGACGGACAAATGGGCCAACGTTGGAGTGGACCCAGGTGGGTTCATTTTCTTCGAGCTTCCACACAGAAGACAGCCTAGGAGAAAACAGCCCCTGAAAAAAATACAGGATAAATCCACTGACTCGACATTTGATGCCGTAATATAACACAAATACATACTAAACATGTACCTAGAATGAGCTACCGCACTTAAAACATACGTTAATATGTTGTGATGTTTACCGTATATCAATCTATATTAGATATAGTACTATATATATATGCTATTAACTATATTACTGTATTGCGTTATACTATTCCTATCTATTACTATATTACAGTATCATGCTGTACCAGTATATACAATTTCCAGGAATACCAGGAAACCCGGTTGCTCAGTCGGTTTGCTTCATGTGGCTGGAGCCACCAGACCCCAGCCACAATGAAGGATTTGGTGGATTTTGGTGATTGATTGGTTTTGCTTCAGGAACCTTGCCTATCAAATCTATCCACAGGAACCCTGCGCAGACGCCGGTCCTTTAAGTCTCCGCAATTTAAAGGCCAGAAGACCCTCAGGTTAACAAGGCAACCCATTCCTTGGCACCTCCTGCTCAGGGAGAAACACTGAGGAGAACCAGATGGTGTCCCATCAAAGCCCACAAGGCCTTTTCCTGCTCTGCGTCGCTTGCAGTGGTGCTACCTAGGCCGTTCTCAAGCACGAAGCCACCCGAAAGCAGCCTCACACGCAGCCTGACACGAAACCACCCGGTTCTACGTTTCACCATGCTTACACCATCCACACACACACACTCTGACACTTGTATTCAGTGACTCAATTTCCACGATGGGAAGGATGGCGATGGAACCGCAAGGTGGCAAAGTCCGCTGAAAAGTATTGTTGAACACTGTTGGCAGTTGCACTCGAAAACGATCTGACACTCAAAGTCGGCTGCAAAGCGGCGCAAAACGGCGGTGTGTTTGTGGGAGGTATCATGAACTACCATGGAAGCAAACAAGAGAAATTGGAACAGCGGGGGCAAAAGTTCAAATCTGTTGCAGGTACGTCAGCAAGCGTCCTTGCTGATATCAGCACAACCTGAAGAGCCTCTTTGTTAGATGCCCTCTCTTCAGGTGTGGGGCATCCCCCTGCTGTGGAACTGAACGGTGGTAAAGGTGACCAGTGGGTTAGTTGGTCCAGGGGTGGACACACACAGGTCGCCGGCTTCGGCGCTTTTTTCTCAAATAAACGGTGGAGGGCGTGCTTTGTGAAAACTAATAGCCACCTAAAAAGCCTTAGAAAGACAGAGAAAGCAAACAAAACAAAAGCAGACTAAGAGGGCAAGAAAGAAAGATAGGAGTAGTTACGAGGCCCACTTAGTTAAATGAAAGTAGAACGCGAGCGGGACATTCGTCTGAAACCGCCCGGGTAGCTAGCAATAGGCTAGGAGAAACAGAAGGAAAGGCACCAACACACAAGTGTGTTGAGTGCGATTTCCTTCTGTTTCCCGAGTAGCGGGTGGGATAGCAACGGAGGCCTGGGGGTAGGGAGGGGAATGCATGATGAATTCGTCCGGCCTGTGAATACTTAGCAGCACATGCATGTGACTACTTAGCCGTCAAGTCAAAAAGGCACAACATGCAGAAAGCCGGCCTGTGAATACTTAGCAGCACATGCATGTGAATACTTAGCCGTCAAGTCAAAAAGGCACAGCATGGAAGAGAAAGTTGCCGTGTTTAGGCCCGGCGGCCAATGCATCAGTTGATTCTATGGGGGTGGCCGTGACTTCCGGTGAAGGTCCAGTGGAAGTGGTACGTTGGGGTGGTTGAATTCCGATGCAAAAAGCGGCGCCCCTGTGACGGGGATCACACTCAGCACCCGAGTGGGACGGCTGAGCGAAACACACTCTGACACTTGTATTCAGTGACTCAATTTCCACGATGGGAAGGATGGCGATGGAACCGCAAGGTGGCAAAGTCCGCTGAAAAGTATTGTTGAACACTGTTGGCAGTTGCACTCGAAAACGATCTGACACTCAAAGTCGGCTGCAAAGCGGCGCAAAACGGCGGTGTGTTTGTGGGAGGTATCATGAACTACCATGGAAGCAAACAAGAGAAATTGGAACAGCGTGGGCAAAAGTTCAAATCTGTTGCAGGTACGTCAGCAAGCGTCCTTGCTGATATCAGCACAACCTGAAGAGCCTCTTTGTTAGATGCCCTCTCTTCAGGTGTGGGGCATCCCCCTGCTGTGGAACTGAACGGTGGTAAAGGTGACCAGTGGATTAGTTGGACGAAACCCTTTGTCCAGGGGTGGACACACACACACCATCCACACTTGAGAAGGTTGCTCCGTGGAGCTTGTCTTCAGACTATTCGCGGTGAGCATTAGCACTTTAAGGTTAGTTACTGCATTAGCCGAGAGCATTAGCACTTTACTGCAAAACAACGTATGAGACAGCGTTGAACTGACTTAGAAGCATCAATGAATGAATGTTAAAAATTGCAGGTACAAGATACTGCGTCCAGTATCTCATCCAGCCGAACACCATAGCTTTGTTAGCACGGCTAGGTGAACGGCCGCCGTGCCCCCTGCCAGTAATTCTGTACAAAAACGAAGTGAACGTCGCGAGAGAAAGTAGACAGATAGGATAGTTCCCTTCGAAACAGGGGTTGACACACACAGGAAGCCGAAACCGGCGCATCTAGCGAAGATTGAAATAAGCAAGCCAACTTTTTTCGACCGGGCCGCAACGCTGCAGCGCAATGTTCTTTGGAGTGACCTTTCGTCACATAGAGCTGTATAACGCTTGTGAGGTTTGTTGCGCCGTGTGTGGTGGGTAAGTGTATTGTTGAAGTGTATGATGTCTGGATTGTAGGCCTGAGAGGCGCAATCTGTGACTGCCTGCAGATTGTATGTCACGTATCTGCCACGAGTGAGTGGGAAGCTGGAAGGTAACTGTTCTGTTAAGTGGGTCAATGTGGAAGCCGAGGAGATGGTCATCCTCCACTGGCTCGATTTCAACTGGATGTTCATAAAAATCGGGGTGGGCCAGTGTGGTGATGGGTAATGTTTATCGGAAATGTTCGTTGAGTAGGATGTAGCGATTGTCAACGTAGCGTGTGTTGAACAGGTGAAGGCTGGGTTGTTGTAGAAAAGTGAGATAGGTGTGGTACCAGGAGTGTTCAATGAGTGTGATGGCTACATTGCAAAGCGCTGGAGAGAGCTGGCTGCCAATGCCTGCTCCTTGGATTTGTTTGTAGTATGAGTTGCATGCTTGAAAAATGCAAGATTGTAGTGCTTGCTGAACCATGAGCGGAATATGCTGGGTGTCAAGTGTGCGTTGTTGGGGGTGGTGGATATAGTGTCTGCCAATGTGTGAGTGTTGGATAGGGTTGCCTGTAGATTGAATGTCAATGGTGAGAGTGGTGGTAGGGTGTTGGGATTGCCAGCGGGTGCAAAGGCTGATGACTGCGTCGACTAAGCGTTGTTGTGGCACACTGTTGAAGAAGCCGACGAGGTCGTCATTGATGGCTGTGAGGTGGATGTCATCTGGTGTGGTGTGGAAATGAGAGTGAAGTTGTTTCCAAAGGTTGGGGATGGAGAGTTGTCCTGGATGTTGAGGGAGGAGATGTAAGAGCATAATGTCGAATGCTTTGGATGCTGCTCGGAGGAGTGTGCCGGCTATGGATCGGAAGTAGCTGATGACTGTTCTGCCTTTACGCCAAGATTTCTTTTGTTTGAGGAATACGACACCATGTGGGGTATAGAATTGTTTCCTGAAGCCCCAAGGGTGCGCTCGACGAATGCTGGCTGGAAAAGATTGGGAAAGAAGGGTGTGGAGCTGCTCGTTAGTGAGGTGAGGTAGTGGTTGGAAGAGTTTTGGTGTGGTGAGACAGCCGTGGAAATAGTGTTGTGGACAGAAAATGCGAAGGTTCTGGAGCTCGTGATCAGCATGGTGCAAGACAAGTTTGTCTGTGAGAAATTGTTGTAGTTGCGTGATATTGCGGGAGGTGAACCGAGGTGTGTGTTGAAGGCTAGTGATGTGCTGTTTCCACTGGTGTTGTAGGAAGGACTGGCAATGTTGGTGGAGGGATTTTGGAAGGCCATGGTGTCGAAGCCATTGGGCAAGTGTGCTGTGGAAGTGGTGGAAATATTGGGTCTTGGTAGGAAAGTAAGTGCTGTTCATGTTGGCTTGTAGAAAAAGCTGAAGGTGACTGGGAAGTTGAAGGTCCTCGAGTGTGAGGACGTAGTGGCCATCGTGCATGGGAGTGTGGTCAGGATCTTTGAGTAGTGTGCGCATGTCAGGGCATGTTGTTGGCAGAAGGTTGAGTGGTAAAGTGATCTGCCCACTGCTTGTGGTTGTATAGTCTTGACCTTACGGTCTTGTGTGCAGCTTCACGGAGTTTTTTTGTAGGTGGGTGAAAGGGTATGACGTGGTGAATGTGGTGTTGAACCAGAGTGCGGAGCCACTTCTCGGTGTCTGATAGGAAGATGGAGTGTGCTAGAAAAGGGATGGTGAGAGGTTTGTTTGTTTTGGGTGTAGTGAGGTTGCGGAAAGTAAGAGCCGAGTGTATGAGGTGAAGAACACGGGAGCGGTCAGGCTCTTCAAGGCTGGCTGCCATGCGACGAAAAGCATAGATTTCAAGGACAGTGTATTTTCCACTGCGTATCGCTGTGGATGTTTCAAAAAATGAGCGGGTATGTTTGCTGAGTTCACGGAGAACTGTGAGAGCGTGTAGGCGTTGGCTTGTGTGTAGGTTGGGTTGTTTGATCGTTTTTTGTCGGCGTCGTAGTCTTTGGAAAAGTCGTTTGTGGGTGGCCATACCTGTGAAATTGGTTCGGTGTTTTGCAAATTGCCAGCCTGATGCTTTCAAGTGTAAATGGCGCTGAATGTATGGCCAGTTGAGAGTGGGTTGCCAATCCTGGATGTGGAGGTGTTCGTAGGTCCCTGCTTGATCGTAAGTGTCGTGATGGGAGAGGTAAATGGTGCTGTAGTGGTGGAGATTGTTCTTGGAATGCCAATAGCGGAGGGAGAGTTCCGCTGAGATGGGGTGGTTATTCTGTAGTTGTTTGAGTTTGGCATGGCGGTTGTATTCTCCTTTGGGAATGCTGATGCTGGTGGAACCGATGTAAGTGTGGCAGTGTTGGTGATATTGATGTTGGATGTGGTGCTGGTTGAAAAGGAGCTTGGCGTAAACGGCATTGGGTTGAGTGTAGGTGTGGTAGTGGTAAGTGTGCGGTGTGACTTGTAGTTGGGTGAGGCGTGAACGCCACTTGACTGAGTGGTGTGTAGGTGAAGGAAATGCGAACAAACAAGTGAGGTGGATGAGGCTGATGGTAAAGATGGCGTAGGATTTGTCAATGTATGGTGTGAAGTGTACAAAGTGTGAAAGTGCAGTATGAAGGGTGGTAAGGTGTTGAAGAAGGGTGTGGTTGGGTTGGCGCTGTGCTTGAAGAGCGAGTCAAGCGGCTAGTGCTGAGCCGGCGGCCACCAATTGCTGGAGTGACTTGGGTGGCAGTTTGAGGACTCGAGTGAGAGGGATCCCGTACTTGGTGGCGGCTTCTTGTAGCTGCTCTTTGCTGAGATGCGTTCATCGCGGAGAATCTGTAAGATGTTGTTGGCTTGAGTCTGAGTGGCTGGGGGTAGTGTTTTCATCCATTTTTGGATGCCGGTCTGTGCAAAGTTGGCTGGGGAATTCTCCTGGAGAGTTTGTGAGGTGGGGTTGAGAATGGAGTGTGAGGTTAATGCGGTGGGTGCAGTGAGGGGAAGTGCTGGTTGTGAGGCTGAGGTGGTGGTGCCGGTGGTTCCAGGTTTTGTGGGAGTAAGTGCCATGGTTCTTGAGCTTGTCACGGGCACGCTGTAGCTCAGTTTGTTGTTGGTGCAAGCGGCCTGTCTGTTGCTGGAGTTTTTGAAGCGCTGTGCCTTCGCCTGCTGGAGGTGTGAGTCCACGGAGAAAATCAGTAATGCGTGAAATCAAAGGTTGC
>CAXIVM010001246.1:0-30141 GCA_964035705.1 Porites rus
GTGCCCACCCATGTTGCCACGTTGAAGGAAAGTGATGCAACTTGTCACCCCTGTCGATGTCGCACCTGTCGATGTCGCAGACCTGGGGATGTCGCACACCTCTTGTGTCTGTGCGGCTCCGCTTTCCTCAGCCTTTCCGGTTTAAACCATCAGTCTGGGGATGGAGGACGTGCTGGTGCGTGGGCACAGCCAGATCTGGGGCTCTTGGTTTACGCTGGAGGAGCAGCGCGCGGTAGCTCAGACGCGCAACGCGTGGGCAGTTCGGCAGGGTGTGGTTGATCTTGTGCATGCTCGCTGCACTCCGTGGAGAGACTGGGACTGAACTGATTCTCGGAGCAGAAAAAGGGGGTCGGGATCTCCCAAGCAAGATGGATGTTAGCGTTGAACATCCGCTAAACTGTTACTGTTATTTTTCACCTTCAACCCTCTTTATTTTTCAGAACTTCCATCGCATGGAGCTTGTGAGGCTGGGGCTTCGCGTGCTGTCACAGCACCGATGCTCAAGTACGTTGTCCTCAGAACCCCGAGGACTGCGAAGAGGATGCAAAAAGGCTGCCCCAAGCCATTCTTCTTCTTCTCCTTCTCCTTCTCCTTCTTCTTCTTCTTCTGCTTCTGCTTCTGCTTCTTCTTCTTCTTCTTCTTCTTCTTCTTCTTCTTCTTCTTCTTCTTCTTCTTCTTCTTCTTCTTCTTCTTCTTCTTCTTCTCTTTTTGAATGTTCAATGAGGTGAACGTCTCAATATTTTCCCCTGCACTGGTGAGATGTGATGCCATCAAGCCGGCGGGGAAGCTGGGGACGGTGGAGTCTTGGCGTGAAGTGGGACACAAAACCAAGAGTTTGAAGCAAGTCATTGCAGACTTCCTCTTGTTCCCTAAGAGGAGAGGGACTCTTACTGAAGAAGTTCGAGGTATGCCCCCTGTCTCTCTCTCTCTCTCTATTTCCTGACACTCGATTCGCAGTTCCCTCAGCAGCTTTGGTGCCAGGAGCCGCCGGATGAGGCTCTCCCTGCGCACCTTGAGAAGTCCTCCAAGCGCCAAGCCAAGCGGCGGAAGCGAGAAGCCGAAGAGGCGGCCCCCCAGAGGGACGGAGGGACTGCGCGATCGAGTTGACTGATTTGGTGGCGATCCGATCGTTGTTGTTTCTCAGAGAAAACACACCGTACGTGAGTGAGCAAATTGGGTACCATTCGGTGTGTGTATATATATATATTTTTTATGAATTTGTAAATATTTCCTTTAGGCCTTGCAGGATATGATGTGGTTGCAGCTTTGCAGTGATATTGAACTCGACTTCCACAAAATCTAAGGGTGATGCCCAAAGGGAGGCTGGCAGACTCCAACGAAACTAACTAACAACCTCAGAGAAGAGCTGTTGAGGTCCGGCACCCGATTTGTGATGTTGTTTTGCATTGTATTTTGTTGCACAGGTGCTGAAGGGGTTTGCCATGGCTTGTCCATTAAACATAAAACTGCAACGACCTTCAAAGACATCAGGGTGCCATTTTTATTAATGTTTGCTACGCTCTGAAGGGGGTTCAAAGTAGATCCTGTGCGGATTTTTTTAGGGTTTTAGAAACATACCCTTGGAAGTCCAAGACAAATTTTAAATGGTTGATCTGGTTTGTAGTGTATAATCCTTAGTAAAACAATGCTGGTCCGGTAAAGGCTATTGAATCAATGAGTGGTTGGAATCCTAGATATACCTCATCTTGCCAAAAATCACTGAATGCTGTGAACTGGGAGCTGGGGCTTATATAAAGGGCCACTTGTACAAAGGGTATGCAAACGGTCTGTTCCCTCGAATTGTGTATCTTCACATGTCCAACGGACTTTGAAGGGCGCATCTCTTGGGGACCCTCCAAGCACCCCATTGCGCACCCCTTGGAGCCGTTTCGCAGGCTGCCAGCGGCCCAGTGAGCCGGGTCGATCTCCCGTCAATCTCGGGGCCAGCGAGCGAGTAACTGTCCAAGGGTGAACAGATGTTTTCCAATTGCATGGTGCCAGGGTTGGTGAGTCAGTCGATCCAGACTCCATTTATTTCAAGTAGAAGTATGTTTGGTGGCAGACA
The DNA here is from genome assembly GCA_964035705.1 of Porites rus. Classification (NCBI taxonomy): domain Eukaryota; kingdom Metazoa; phylum Cnidaria; class Anthozoa; order Scleractinia; family Poritidae; genus Porites; species Porites rus. Next base: position 2,066 of record CAXIVM010001246.1, read on the forward strand.
AGGCCATGTCCATGTTTGGCGTCCAAATGCTGGCACATCGGGGGCCTATCCAGATGCACTCAAGACTCACTGAGATGTTTCACACCCACTTTGAGTTTAGACTTGCCGCCACCAGCCCTGCACGGCTTAATCCGTGCCGCGAACTCTTTAAGAACGCCGCCTCCCGCTGTCTCGCGTCATCAGCCGCTGACACTTCCGAGTGCATCGGGGGGGGAAGACACCTTGCCCATTGAGCCGCCCCTTTGGGCCATGTGTAGACTGCCCTTGGGTGAGCGAAAAAGGAGTCACCGCCGACAAAAGGATCCGCACGCGATGGGCCCCAAAGAAAACGCCCGGTATGACCTGGTCACACTTTTACACGGCCTCTTGTACCAGTCGGAACTGGTGGCATGACACCAGCTGCAAGCTTGCTGAGTGCGGCATGCTAGCAAGCAGGGATGGTCACACAACCTTGTGACTCGAATCAACCCTTATCCACTGTTGCTGGATAAAAGAAACACTCCTATTCGCAGTCCTTTTTGGTGCCAGCCGAAGAAGGACCCCTCTGCCGGAAACTTGTTGCCACCTTTGCGACCAATCCATGAGATTCTCATCTTCACATGATTCCATGAGCACCCATAACTAGTAGCTTCTTGGCCTCCAACCTACTAGCTTCTTGCGACTCATGAGCTTTCTCTCCCTTGAAGTCTCGCACTACCTGCGACACCTTCTGCTCGCCGGTCTGACAGCGTTCGCTGTCCCCGTGAAGGGCGACCGTCTCGTCCGTCGACCGGCGTCGACCGCACCGGACCGCACCGCGGCGCTGAGGAGTCGATGAAGATCTTCTGTGAGCTTCACCTCAAGGAGACCGTCCGAGCGGCTCGGGCTCCTAGGAGGGCCCGCGGGAAGGGGGGAGTGAAAGCAGGAGGCTGCGGCGAAGCGGAGGCTGCGGAGGAGGGGCTGCAGGGTGCGGTGAAGAAACATCAGACCCATCAGGCGAGCGTGGCATTCGCTGCAACTCGGATGGCCAGAACCGAATGGAAACCATGGATGAAGACCCATAAGACCCCAAGACCCAGACCGCCCAGACCCTCATCATCGCATGTCCTTGCGTCTTTCGATGTCATGGGTCTTTTGAACGAAGAAGCCGTCCGCGAAGCAAGATTTTCGACGGCAGAGTCTTTTGGAGGGGGATCACCTTGCGTGGAAACGCCTTGGAAGTTTTATGCCACACAGGGAGCTCAAGAACTGGCTCTCAAAGTGACCTGGAGAAACCTGAGAGGTTTTCAGAACATGCCAAAAGCCGCTTCCACCTCAACATCCACCGTCCCGGGTCTCGGTATGTGGGGTTTTGTCCCGAGACCTCGGACTTCTTCCGCGGATGGACAGAGGTGCAAACGCTCCACAATGAGAACCTCTTTGCGGTGGCACAGAAGTGAAGTGCCCAGTGTGGTCCGCTGACGGAGCGGACGGAGCGGACCACTTGAGCGGACCACGGGTTGGGGCCCGACCGAGGCAAGCGACGGCAAGGGACCACTTGGTAGGTCGGTGAAGACTCTGACCTTTTTGGGTTGGCCACAGAATTGTTTGATTGTTGTGGACATGATCCATATATAATCATATATATATATATGCAATATGTATTTTAAAAATATATATATATATATTATATGCAAGCCAAGCCAATATATCAATCCTATCCTGATGGAAGAATAAAACGACCAACAATGAGGAACAGACGAACCATGAGGAAAGAAAAGACTTTGCATCTTCGACCGGAACGTCTCCTCGGCCGTGGCGTCGTCTTCTTCAGCTCGATTCCATGTAGAGATTTCTCAACCGTGGCCCTCGCCAAGCCGGCCTCTTGCGCAGTGGCCTCAGTGGGTCCAAGGGTAGTTGTTTCGGGATGCCCGTTGTTCGCAAGCCGGTGGAACAAGGGCTCTAAAAAGCGGGAAGTGGTCGGAGAAGTCGCGAAGATAGCAAAGGGTACATCCTGAAAGTCCCCAGGTTGGGCTCTGAACTTGGACTCTTGGAAGATCGTTTTGGACCAATGAGCGAAACACTGAGAGTTGCGGCGGATTCCGCTGATTCCAGAAGAGAGCCTTGCAGATTCACTCAGGTTCCAACGACGGTTCCGCTGTGTAGTGATACCAGATGTTTCATGGGTTTGAGTCCGTTCTTCAGCATACGAAGCATACGGTTTGGGACGCCCAAAACGAAGGAACAGCCCACCTCTTGGGCCCCAGACTTCGTTGTTGGACTGCCATGAGATGTGCTCCAAGACCGCTCTCCTGTCCACTTGAGGAGTTGGAGCCTTTGGACGGAATCCTAGACGGACCGTGTTTTCGGCAACACACATCCTCCTGCCCCCAGATGATCATTATTTTTTCCTCGGGGCGGTGGTGGTCAGTGGTCGGTGGTAGCATCCATCTCAAGTTGGTGGAGTTTGGGCCTTTCCATCGAGCAGCTCAGTCAGAGCTTGTGGCCCCAGCTCAGCGTGTCGCTGAGTTTCACGACCTGGATGGGCAACTCCTAGGCCGGCCGCGATGGTGCACGTGGAAGAACAACTTATTCCAGTCGGCAATCGGCAAGGCACCTAGAGTTGGCAAGGCCAGAATTGATGCTTAGAAGAACAACGATTGTTTGACATGGATGTGACATGTGATTGAAGTTTCCCACATTCCGGCATCTCAGCATAATCAATATTACCATGAGAAGATTCACAGATGGCGCAACAACCCCAGGTTTTGTCGCTCCTCGGGCACTGGTGGTCCACATGTTGGAAGTTAGTTTTTTCCTCTACAACAACTGCAATAGTTTTAATTCCATCTTGACGCTTTTGGGAGGCACTCGTATGTACAGGTGCGCCATCTGCGAAGCTTGCTGTTCCCCTTGTATACTGGTGGTTTGAAAGAGACCTCAGCTAGCCTGCTAGAGTTTTAAAGGTCCTCCTTCCCCTGGCATGCCAGCTGCCTAGGCCGAAAGTAGAGAAGGCGGGTGCATGTGGGGGAAGTGGCTGCCTACGGCTGAGTCAGAGTGCTGCTGGTGGCACCGCAACAAGGTGTTCCATCGTGTTCCAATCTCCAGCCACCGAACTGCAACATGGAGCAAGGTTTGACCTACACATATCCAGTTTTGTGGGACATATTTGCTGGTCCAGCACAGAAACTCCCAAAGAGATTGGCAAAGTGTATCTCCGAAATGTACGTCGAGCAGTCCTCTCATTGGAGGCGACATGGACCACTGAAGTTAATGGCAGACGACCACCTCCAAATGGCAAAGCCATAGTGCCATAGGAATTTAGCGCTTTCCTTAACATGGTTTGACAGCCTAAGGTGATGGTTGGTTGTTCGGTTGTTTGGGTCAAAAAGGTGCGCCGAGAAGCAAGTATAGGCAGCCGCGACCACAAGTTTCTGCGCGCAAGCCACGTGGTTTTGGGGTAGAAGATGGAGCGCCCCCCATGGATACTAGATTCGATATCTACATACATAAACACATATATAATCATATTTATATATATATATGAAAGATAGAAGCTCTTGAGGTAGGGCCACCCTTCTGTCTGTAAGAATGTAGTGATGAGTGATTCCCTCACAATAGAGCTCCCTGCGTCCCCTCCGCACCCTTTCTCTTGAGGCACAACTTGCCAGTGCAAAGCTGGGTCTGTTTCTAGCCGTGCTTCGTGAGAGTAGCTAGTGAAACACTGCCTTCGTTTGGATTTGGAGCTATGAAGGAAGAGAGGTGCTCAGCCGGGCTGTCCCCGATTCCCAAGACAGTTCGATGAAGAATTCAGGTCATCCAAAGCTGCACCCAAGACAGCGGGGCTTAGCACTGCACTGAACTACCGTGGCCAGGTTGAGACTGGCATCATCACAAGTGGCAAAGCTACACGAGTGGTTGAGATTTACAATGAGGCAGGGTTTCCCTTTGAACAGGCCCTTTCCGTTCCCGGAAACTCGCCGGGGATCGCACGGTGAAATTGTAGCTGCAAAGATGTGGGAGCTGTTTCTTTGAACCGAACAGAACGCCTACGAAGAAGCAGGATGAGACCGAGTGCATCACCATCGGAGCCTCTGGCTGCTTGGGACGCAGGGCACAGCGCGCCAAGGGCACTCCGCCGAGCTCTTCGCGGTCTCGGCTCGGCCAGACACGGCTCTTCGCAGTAGCGGGACAACTTGACTCGCGCGCCCGAGCAGAAGTTCCTGGTTCCTTTGGCAAACAAGACAACATTCGATAGCCACTGCACTCCAACGACCGGATGTTCATTTGCTTGGAAAGGTCGAGACCGGGTGGTTTTGTTCTGCACGGTGCAGTAAGACCCGAGGAGGAACCTCCTGCGAGACGTCTTCGGTTCTCTTGGGGTTTCAGAGTTCGGACTGGACCAGTCGTGAAAGGCCTCAGGCCTCACTTTGCTGGTCCGGGTTGGGACTCGACATCGGCGAACCATGATGAGGAACAACGGAAGAAACAAAAAGCCCTGGGGGGGGTCATTCGGAAGGCGAAAAAGAAACGCTACAAGCCCTCGACATTTGAGGCTGGTGGATCCAAGATCATCTCAGGCGCCCCGTTTCAAAGAGATCCCCCGTTTGAGAGCCATTTTCTTTGTCGAAGGGCCGTGGGAAGCCAAGGCAGCACCCGCACACCAGAGGTTCGGGAGATCGTGAGCAGCCTGGCACTGTGGATTCGGTCTGCGAGTGGATTGGGTCTTCTCAGTTGGGGAGGGGTCAGGCCCACCCTGCAACTTGAACTGTAGGTCAACCAAGGTCCCCTGGTTTTGCGCCACAGCTTCTTGCCTGAGAGAAGGATCCCCAGACAATTTGTCAACACCTAGTGACCTAGTGTTCCAAGTGGTTGACTATAACAGTCGGCCATGTTTTGCAAACCGGGGTGTCCAAACAACCAGTGCTAAGCGGCAGCTTTGAAACACATTTGTGGGTTTGAAATGAAGGAGACCTGACTTTGACACCGGTGGCAAGTTTGGAGAAGCAAGAGAAGCACATGAAGATCGAGCGGGTGGAGGTTGGAGGTTTGTTCAATTGGGTCTGACAAACTATGCTCTACATACTGTAATGCTTTTGTTGCAGGGTTTGGACGGCTCTGAGCCATCCCTCTGATCGCTCGACCTGAGCTTCTCAGGCAGCTTCACCAAGATCGATGCAGACAAGATCCAACTCATCTCAAAGGCAGAACAGTGCGGTCTGTTGGGAGTTTCTTCGCGGTCTGTTGGGAGTTTCTTCGATGAAGAAGAAGCTAGAGAGGACATCCAGCAGTTTTTACAAGAATTGAGGAACTGAAGCTTGGTGACCGAGCCTGTTCGCCTGTTCCCAAAGGATCCCTTCTCACTGGTCACTAGCATCCGTCCCAAACAATCCAGGCTCCCACAAACACACAAACTCCAAGCTTGGAATCATCGGACCAAAATCAAGATGTCTCGTTCCACACTTCCACCGAGGTGGGGGCGGCCCTGCAAAAACATCGAGTGGGGCCCTTGCACTGATCCAGAGGTAGAACACTTTCTTCAAAAGAAAACAGAGATGGGTTTTGGATGGTTTTGGTACTCCAAATCCACATGAGACAAGTCTATAGTTCTTTCCGTCGTTGTTTTGAACCGCATTCTTTTTGTTGTTTGCTTCGCTCGTTCCACCGCGTCGCTGCGAACCGCTGGCGAAACTTGCCCCGCCTGCGCTACGCAGGTCGGTGTCTTCCCGGTGAAGCAGCGCCTCTCCGACGAGGTCGCCAGCAAAGTGGTGGCCATTGGGGTGAAGAGCTGCTTGGCCTGGATCTGGTTGGTGGGAAGCCATTAAGAGGTGCTCCCTTTGAGAGGTGGTGTGATCTTCAGCCAAAAATCAAGGATTTCTTGATTCGCATCCTCACCCCAGGGGTTTTGCTACTTGGACTTGGATGATGTGTGTGTTGGAGGAGGTGTCAAGTACAAAGTTTGCGTGACTTAGAACGTGTTCATTCAAACTCCCGTGCGTGTTGGGACCCTTTGTTCATCAGCACATCGCTTGGGTGTTTCAGTGCTTGGCCAGCTTTGTCTTTCCAACCCGCCAGGCACGTGCTTTTGACAGGTGCATATGCTTTTGACTGGTTGCCTCTTGCGTGTGTCTCAAGCAGAGGCCACCCTCCCGTTCGATTGCGTAGGTTCAACAGATGCGAATCCGATGCGTGCGGGGATCCTGGGCTTGAGACCCGAGGCTTTAACCGACCACATCAGAAGTATGACCACAGCGTCGTGGCTGGGAAGCTCAGGCGGCCTCAGGCGGGTTTTGGACTGAACTATCAGGCTTGCGGAACTTGCGGATTTGGAGAAGTAACGCCGTAGTCGAAGGCCGCCTCGACTGCGTGAAGCTTTGCAGGTTTGGCTGTAACTTAACTTAAGGTTCTGTTCCACAGAAGTGGCAAATGAGCACTTCAAACAGCATGTTTGCGAGGCCAAAGCAGCAACAACACAATAGCTCTCCAAGGCCTCCCCTCGGGTCACCTCCGACCCACCGACCCATTGACCCACCGGCACACGACCGACTGGTTGCACCGATGAGGTGATTGGTGCCGGGCTGGGTGGCATGCAGACGATGATCGGCTTAATGCAGTCAGGTCGAAAGGAGAGGAACAGATCACAGATGGTCACTCTGACTGACTTCAAACAGCAGTCTGACCAGTCTGACCAGGTATTGTTTTGAATGTCCAGTGGACAAGTAGGTGACTCGTGCTGAGCAAACCTAGGTTTCGTAGGTGTCCGTCAACTCGATGGGGGGTGGATGTCTAGTGAAGGACTCACGTGAGTAGGGCTAGGGCCTAGGGAAGAACAGCAAAGGGACTCTTTATGCTTGGCTTTGAGGCAAGCATGGGGCCCTTTTGGCGTCGCTCCCCCTCTGCTCGCGACACCTTGCAGGACATTGTCTGCTTAGAAAGACTATCCAGCTTTGGTGGACACTCCTGGTTAGTGGACACCTCAGTGCGTAAAGACCAAGAGGACTGGCTTGTGAAGAGTGGCTCTTCTGATTGGAGTGGCGGCTTCAGTCTATTCTAAACCTCTCGACCGAGTTTGTCCGAGGTGGTCTCCAACAAATACACCAAGCTGCAGACCGAAAGTGGCAACTACCACGTGGACTTCGGCTTTCCCGATGAACGGCCACCAACGAAGTTGAGGGTGACCTCTACAAGCTCCCTGGCTTTCCACCGTCGCCGCGGTGAAGAGACCGAGACCTGACCGTCTCGTCCTCACCGAACGAACGAAAACAGCTTGAGAGCCTATGCAGTGTCGACTTGTGACCATTTTCCGGTGAAAAAAGCACCACCGACGCATCTGTGACCCCCGAAACAACCTGAACTTGGAGCCGATCACCCGGGCGCTCGAATTCGGATGGTCTCTTCGCAAGATGCACGCCTTGTAGGCCCTGGTAAGGATCAAGGGATAGAAAAGGGCCGTTTCCCAAATTGATCGCAGGTGAACCGGTTGTATTACGGGTTCGTTCGCTTCACCTCCAAAGGGGTGATTTGTTGGTGCCGCTTCGAGTCCTCAGCTGGGAGAGCGATGTGAGGACCTGGGCGACAAGAGATCAGCTTCTGAAGATGTTCAGAGATGCTGCAAAGGCACGCTATTTGGTTTTCGTTCTTTCCTTTCCTAGAAGAACAGATGGACGTTTTGGAGCAGACGCAAACTGGCGGCCTTTTCTGAAATCGTTGCGGGTCGCGCCGTTCTTTGGGGTGCGCGGTTCTACATGTTGACGCAAATAGGGTGCATGTTAGCGAGAAAGAGATAGAGAGAGAGAGAGATAGAGAGATACAGAGAGATGGAGAGATGGAGAGAGTGTGCGTGAGAGAACCTCCTATCCAGCATGAAAGCCAGTGAGGTGTCTTCTTTGATACAGAACAAGGAGACATAGATAGGCTGCGTACGTTTTTGATCCATAGAGAATCCGGATCATTTGGAATTCCTTCTGATTTCCTTGATGCGGTGGCATCCATGATGCATGGGGGTGCTTGGTGCTTGCCGGAGCACGTGACGGCCAGGAAGCACAACTTGGGCCTAGGCCTTAGACATTTGGGCAGGAAGTGCCTTTCAGGGGACCATGGGGTTGGTCTGCTCCAGTGGGATTCCCTGAAACGGGTGGGATGACCACTGAAACGGGTGGTTCTACACACCCATCTCACACCTCTGGAGATGGCTTCTTTGTAGAGCAAGTTCAACACCCCTCAAGATGTGGAGATGCCATCTGTAAAGCAGCCTAAGAAGTGCCAACCACATCGCATACTGAACTGCACTGGTTGGTATGGCGTTGCTGGCGTTGCCACTATTCAAAGATGTATGTATCCGTTTCGAAGTGACCCCTCCCCTCCCGATTAAAACAGTAACAGAAAATCATCACCTGAAGACGCGACTGTACTCCTCTGACTCCTGACCCTTGAAAAGCACAGAGTGTTTGCCTCAAGATGTGTCTTGCGTGCGAGTCTAGCAAGACACAAACAGGGGCATACATAATCCCTGGGTATTGGCAATTGGCAAAGGGGAAAAGACCACTGAGTTGTGATTTGGAGGAGTATTCTATATTAATCATTACAATTTGCTCTATAGTTGCATCCCTGTTATGATGGTCCCAATTGATCAACGGAGGCTTTTGCGCTCTTTGATATGTAAAGCAACTGCGGATTCTGAAGAATTCTCGCCGACGCTGAGGACCCGTCACCAAGTTCAATACAAATGTCGAGAAGGTGAGGCCGCTGCCAGATGGCAACGGCTTCTTGGCTAGATATTCCCAGGTTGGATACGGGCCGTGACACGGGGGTAGTTTAGTCTATTTTCTTTTATGCAGAGTTTTGTGTGTGGCCAACAGTCCCAAAAGATTGTCAGGCCCAAATTACCAAAGGTACCCGGTACCCACTTTGCAGGATTTTGTTCGGAGGCTTCTGGGGTTGCCCGCTTGCTCATTTGCAAATTCGCTTAGAACCTCCACAAGCTTGTACCAAGCTCTGGTTCTCTGATGTGCGTGATGTCCAGCCTGGCAGCCTCACGTGTAATCCTTTTCTACGAGGACCTTTCCATACCCGACGTTTGCACGCGGCACGTTTGTGTGATGTCTTCACCGCGTGATGTCCTCAGAGCCTGAACGTTCGATTCTTCTCCGATTCTCATGGCGAGTCGATTCTTCTCCGATTCTCATGGCGAGGCTATGCGATCTACACCACGCCCTATGGGCAGGAAGATGGAGAAGGAGACGTTTGGCAGATGTCATCCCGCTCTTTTGCAATCTTGTGGGGTTCATTCCCTCACATAAAAACCCGGAAACTGGCAGGACATGACGAACAATCGCAGTTTGTTGAGTCTTCTTTTGGGGCACAGCAATTATTCTTGGTCAAAGGGAGGCCCGTGAGCCCAATCAGATTTGAAGAGCCTCTCAGCCTATCTTCTGGCTGTGGCTTAAAGAGGCCCGGGAACAAAGAATGAAACGGGTTTACAACTAGTGTGTTTTGTGAGCGAAATGCGTTCCGACAGACAAACAGGGATTGTTTGTTGGAAACCAGCGCCTTTTTTTGAAATCGCCTTCGTGGAGGCTACGCGAGGCCGTTTTTGCTGGAAAGGTAGGCTACGCGCTGGCTACGCGGTAAGGGAACTCCGCAAGAGGGTACGCGAGGTCGCATTTGCTGCAGAGGTAGGCTACCGCGGTGCTTACGTGTAGTAGTTCCCCTACGCGAAGGCCACGCAAAGCTATAAAACTGCAACGTAGGCTTTGCAGTGGCTCTGCGGAATTTTGGACCTAGTTTCAAGCTATCGAGCCATCGATTTCACAAGAGAGGAGTCTGGCATTTGACCATATGAGTCCATTGTGACCCCCCGCCCCCCAAAAAACGAGTCTCTTCATGTTCCCCGTTTTCGGGGGCGTCTCTTTACGATGCGCTGAGCTCCAGGCGCTGAGCTGAGCTTGGTTTCAGGGGGTGCCTCGTGCCGCGCTGAGGAATTGGTGGTGGCCTCCGCCGTGCTGGCGTGGCCGGGAATTTGTGCAATCACCGGGAGACGCCTTGACGGATGGGAGGAGTCGTCCAACTGACCTGACAGATCGGGACAGTTGGACATCATGTAGACTCTTGATTAATATCCCCCTCCATTTGAATTGAAACGCCTCTTCATATGGGGCCGGGGGGTTAGTAATCAAGAGTCTACATTATGAAAGGATAGATGAAAGCTGTGTTTTCTTTTTTTTCCCGAATGCGTAGCGAAGGGTTCCCGTTTATAGTTGGGGGTCTGGGGGTTGGAGCTGTGTTCGCGTGGCTTGCGTCGTCTCGTCGTCTGTCGTCGTCTCTCGTCGTCTGTCGTCGTCTCTCGTCGTCGTCGCGTCTCAAATTTGGCTGCCATTGGGGGAAGCTTTTGCATGTGCATGAAACCAACATGTCGCGCAAGAAACGTGATGCATTTCGCTGCACAGGCGCAGCGTTTTGTGAGATCCGCAGATTGCTGCGCAGTTCCATTGGGATTAGCGTTTGGAGGGTCATGTTTTTGGGGTGTTGGATGTGGCCGTGCCATTGGGATTTGCGTTTCAGTTTGTGGCATCGAAGCTCGGCTTTCGTGACAAGTCTCAGCTGAAATGCCGATTTTGGTGGATGGGAGTGTGCTCAGAACGGGTCGAAATCATTCCAAACGTGTGGGGTGGTGCAAATTTTGTTGAAGCTCACGCGCGATGATATTGTCACTTTTCGTGGCAGGCGCAGGACTTTGTGCGGGTTTTGAGGCGTGGAAGTGCGATTCTCGTGGCAGGCGCAGGGAATCGTGAGGTTGTGAGTTGTGGTGGAGGTGAATGTCGCTGTCACATTGGGATTGGCGTGTGAGCGGATGTTGTTTGGAGGGGCTGGAATCGCGAACTGCTTGGCAGGGCTGCGTGATGTGTGTGCTCCGATGGGTGTTTCCGCTCGACTTTTGGAGGAAGTCTCGTGCGAAACGCTCGTTTTGCAGACTTTGGCGTGTGAGTTTTTGAGGAAGTCTCGCACGAAACGCTCGTTTTGGAGACTTGACGCGCAACCCTCTGCGGAGATCGTGCGTGTCGAGTGTGCGAAATACAGGCGAGAGTGCGATTTGTCCCATGCGCGCGCAACCCTCTGCGGAGATCGCGCGTGTCGAGTGCGCGAAATGCAGGCGAGAGTGCGATTTGTCCCACGCGCACGCAACCCTCTGCAGAGATCGCGCGTGTCGAGTGCGCGAAATGCAGACGAGAGTGCGATTTGTCCGGTGCCCGCACAACCCTCTGCGGAGATCGTGCGTGTCGAGCACGCAAAATGCAGGCGAGCAGTGGCGACTTTGTAGTACAACTTTAGTAATGCAGGCGAGCAGTGGCGACTTTGTAGTACAACTTTAGTACGCGGGGTATCTGGGGAGCTGGAAGATGAGAACTGGTGACTTGGTAGTACAACTTTAGTACGCGGAGCAATCTGTGGAGCTGGAAGCTGAGAACTGGCGACTTTGTAGTACAACTTCAGTACGCGGAGCAATCTGTGGAGCTGGAAGCTGAGAACTGGCGACTTTGTAGTACAACTTGAGTACGCGGAGCAATCTGTGGAGCTGGAAGCTGAGAACTGGCGACCTTGTAGTACAACTGTAGTACGCGGAGTATCTGGGGAGCTGGAAGCTGAGAACTGGCGACCTTGTAGTACACCTTTAGTACGCGGAGTATCTGGGGAGCTGGAAGAGAGCCCCACAAGAGTGTCCCGCAACAGTGTCCCACTAGAGTGTCTCACAAGAGTGTCCCTTAAGAGTGTCCTACAGGAGTATCCCACAAGAGTGTCCTACAAGACTGTCCCACAAGAGTATCCTACAAGAGTGTCCCACAGAGTGTCCCACAAGAGTGTCCCACAAGAGTTTCCTACAAGAGTGACCCACAAGAGTGTCCTACAAGAGTGTCCTACAAGAGTGTCCCACAAGAGTGTCCCACAAGAGTGTCTCGCAAGAGTGTCCCACAAGAGTGTCCTACAAGAGTGTCCCACAAGAGTGTCCCACAGAGTGTCCCACAAGAGTGTTCCACAAGAGTGTCCTATAAGAGTGTCCCACAAGAGTGTCCCACAAGAGTGTTTCACAGGAGTTTCCTACAAGAGTGCCCCACAAGAGTATCCTACAAGAGTGTCCTACAAGAGTGTCCCAGAAGAGTGTCCCACAAGAGTGTCCTACAAGAGTGTCCTACAAGAGTGCCCCACAAGAGTGACCCACAAGAGTGTCCTACAAGAGTGTCCTACAAGAGTGTCCCACAAGAGTGTCCTACAAGAGTGTCCCACAAGAGTGTCCTACAAGACTGTCCCACAACAGTGTCCCACTAGAGTGTCTCACAAGAGTGTCCCTTAGGAGTGTCCTACAAGAGTGACCCACAAGAGTGTCCTACAAGAGTGTCCTACAAGAGTGTCCTACAAGAGTGTCCCACAAGAGTGTCCCACAAGAGTGTCTCACAAGAGTGTCCCACAAGAGTGTCCTACAAGAGTGTCTCACAAGAGTGTCCCAGAAGAGTGTTCCACAAGAGTGTCCTCTAAGAGTGTCCAACAAGAGTGTCCCACAAGGGTGTCCTACAAGAGTGTCCCACAAGAGTGTCCCACAGAGTGTCCCACAAGAGTGTCCTACAAGAGTGCCCCCAGGAGTTTCCTACAAGAGTGACCCACAAGAGTATCCTACAAGAGTGTCCTACAAGAGTGTCCCAGAAGAGTGTCCCACAAGAGTGTCCTACAAGACTGTCCCACAACAGTGTCCCACTAGAGTGTCTCACAAGAGTGTCCCTTAAGAGTGTCCTACAAGAGTGACCCACAAGAGTGTCCTACAAGAGTGTCCTACAAGAGTGTCCCACAAGAGCTTCCTACAAGAGTGTCCAACAAGAGTGTCCTACAAGAGTGTCGTAAAAGTGTCCCACAAGAGTGTCCTGCAAGTGACCCACGCAAGTGTTCTACAAGAGTGTCTCACAAGAGTGTCCCACAAGAGTGTCCCACAAGAGTGTCCTACAAGAGTGTCCCACAAGAGTGTCCCACAAGAGTGTCCTACAAGAGTGTCCAACAAGAGTGTCCTACAAGAGTGTCATTTGGACATATTAGTTTTTCGAACGTGTTTGCATTCGGGTTCGTGGGTTCCATCTTGTTTTTTTGGGGGGGGAATTCGAGAAGAGAGACATTTTCAAGAGAGGTGTTGAAGGAGGTCGTGTCAGGGAAAGGAGGGGGTTGACAGACTATCAAGGGAATTGGGATGAAGCTGTGCAGCTGCCGGTGAGCTGTCGGGTGATCGGCAAGTTCGAACTTGGCCTGTGACACGCCACGAGACGCCGACAGGGACAGGGACGTCCGTGTTCACATCTGGTCCTGGTTGGACCTTCGTCAACAGCTGAGCCGCGGTGTCTTTCATGTTCTTTTGGAGCCACCGCTGTCGGTGTTTTCGGCGGTGCTGTACGACGATCAGCGGTGCTTCCGCCCGGATCGGCCCGGATCGGCCCCGTCCTGCGCAAGCGTGGTTGCGGATGAACAGATCCACTGGTCGTGTAGCCATGGATGAGGAGACCTTTTTGAGAGTGGCGCATCCATGCTCAGTCCGTTCACTAAGGATTGAATGGCCTGGTGAAGATGACTTCGATGGCTACATCGCCTATGCGTCATTTTCCAAGGCTAACTTGGCCATTTGTTGCGTCTGCAGTTGGTGGTCTACAGATGGGGTGGTTTTATTTGGTGGAGGGTTTTGGGCACACTTGCCCCTTTTTGTTACTTTGAATGAGATCTATCATCACTCCATATCTCACAATAGCACTCACCCGCTGGTATCTCTGCGTTTTGTGGTGTCTGGTTTGTTGGGAAGTCCAGCTCGGCCAGTGCCGGGTGTTTTCGCTACATCTGTCAAAACGACTACCCAATCTTCATGAAGGGTTACCCTCCAACAATCATGGAAGTAAAACTAAACCTCTTTCTTGAAGGGTCCAGAACCGCCTGGCCTCCACTTACGTCCTGTTCACCTCCATCCGACCTTTGCTGCGCAGAAAACAGACCGACCAAGCCAGGTGGATTATCGACAGGCAGAAGGAAAGGTCTGCATCCTCTACGGTCACGGCGCTTTCACCATCGAAAACGTGCCTTGGACCGTTTTGTCTCCGCTGTGCAGGACACATCGAGGCAAAGAGAGGCTGCACAGCTGTCGATGTGCTCCAGCCCAAGCTGAGTCGGACCATGATCCTGTTTGTACTTCACTATATAGTTCAATAGTGCATCTCACGAGTTCGGGGGCCGCTCAACGACTTGGAACAGAAGACTCATGACGTTTTCCACCGATGTCCGAACACTCATCGGAGCAATCTTCAGGTGCGAACGCTCTGCGAGCACAAGTGCAAGAAGGTGATTGTGATGTGCCGGAAACGTGCCAATGGCGAAGTTTCGTCGTGGGGGTGGTGGTGATTTGGATGTTGGGGTAAGGAAAGCTGTCCCCAAGTACGAACCTATGGGAAACAAAGACAACTCTTGGCAGAGTCTTCACAAGGAGTGTTGTTTTGGGTTCTCTCAAAAACAATCTTTAAGATGTGTGCTAACAATGTGTGGTCTTGGGCGCGATTTTCGCAATGAAAACTGGTAGAGGGGCTGAAGGCAGCCGCCTTTGATACTCTGCCAGGATGCTGGAGTATCATGAGAGTATCATGACACCCATTCATGATGACATCATGATGGTTTGCTCTACATCGATAGTCAGTGTTTCCTTCGGAGCAACTGCAGGGACCTCCCTTGATAACTGGATGGAAGGTGGGGCGGGGGCCAAGCCAGAAGTCCCAAAAAGGTGAAAGAAGGTCACTATGTCATTTGGAAAACATCATAAAATAGGAACGAATTTACAGGCTTCCAGGATTTGTGCTTCCAGAATCTCATGTGCTTGGGTTTTCGGAAGATCACTCGAACAAGCATGACGCGGTGTGCAGATTTGTATCATGGCAATTTTTCAATCAGCCCGATCCAAGGCAACCTCTGCGGAATGCGGGTGATGTCTTGGTTGGTCGGCTACTTGGAAATGCCTTTGCCTGGCAATATCTTGCTGGAGGCACGGGATTTGGTGCGGAGCAGACAGTTGAATTGTCATTGAAAAGGAGCCTTTGCATTCAATTCATGTCCATCTTCCTCTTTAGATCCAAAGCTCTTGCGTTTCGCTCGCTGCAGTCTGCAGCTGCGCTGCAGCTGTTGTGGCCCAAACTGCCCTTTTCCGCGGCCGCTTGTGGACCTCGTGGACCTCGTGGACCTCCGCCATGGCGGCGGTCGGGACGACCGGAGATGACTCCAGCCCAGGCACCGGAGAGACTTTGGGCTCAGCGCCTGAGGAGCCATTGCCCATGATCACGATGACCACCTGCCCGTTTCGGCTCAATGATGAGGTTTTGAAGCACTATCAGCTGACCAAGGACTGAGGACTTGGATGAGGACTTTTGAACATTTTTTGAACCAAAGACATCACGAAAGGAAAAAGGCTTTTGCTGGACCAATGCTTCAAAGTAGCAACCCTGTGGCCCCTCATGGCCCCTGCAAGGTTGAGGTCTCATTGCGTGGAGTATCCATGTCACATGACCGGCCGCTTTTTCCTTCTCTAGGAGATTGGCAGAGGTGCGTTTGGATCCGTCTGGGAGGCTCAGGATCGGGAAAAGCCTGATCGCAAGGTGGCCGTGAAGAAGATGCTGATCACGGACGGGGAGCAGGCAGAGGCCTTTGAGAACGAGGCCAAGACCATGATGAAGCTCCATCACAAGAACATTTGCCGACTGTTTGAAGTGTACAGGAAGGGTCGGTTGATGTCCTTCATCATGGAGCTGTGTCCAGGCAAAGATGTGTTTGATGCCATGCACGAGCAGGAGGAGCACACCTTTGGAGAGGCGAAGGTCGCTGACATCATCAAACAGGCGAGCAGCGCCTTGTGCTATGCGCACGAGAATCGGGTCGCTCATCGGGACATCAAACCGGAGCACATGGTCTTTGTGAACCAGGATCCATCCTGCACTTGGATCAAACTCATTGACTGGGGGTTGGCCTTCCATTTTGGAATCGGAGGCTCAAGACCGTCGTGGGCACTCCCGGGTATTGTGCCCCCGAAGTGCTGCAGTCTGGCACGTTTTTCAACTCGAGCTATTCCCAGGCCTGCGATATATGGAGTTTGGGCATTACGACCTATGTGATGCTCTGTGGAAAGATGCCCTTCTTCGGCGCTCAATGGCAGCAAGCGAAAATGATGAAGAAGGAACAATTCCCCATGCAGGACGCCACTTGGCAAGCCATTTCTCCCGAAGCCAAAGACTTTGTGAAGAGTTTACTTCGATTTGACCCGAAGAAGCGGGCCCCCTTCGACAAAGTCCTCAAGCACCCCTGGTTCACGGTGCACAGACAAATATCGGAGATCTCAGCGCAAGCGGCGCAACAGGTGTGGCTTAAACCGTTTAAGTTTAAAATCTGGTGAAAGTAAGCAAGTGGTATGTGGTCGAAGCTAAGTAGGCCTTGAACCTTGCTTCAAAATGCTTCAAAACCACCTGGAGGTGCTACGGAACATGCAGAACTTCTCCCAGCTGGGTCACTTCCATTCCATTTGTGTGGCGGCAGTGGCCAGGCAACTGGACAGCCACAACCTCAACGACGTGCATCGGATTTTCTGCAACCTCGACCGGGACGGGAACGGCGTCCTCACCTTACAGGAGGTGAAGGATGGCTTTGAGAGCATTTTGCACCCCGACTCGGAGGAGGGAGAGCTCCGGTGTTGAGTGCTTAAGCAGGCGCCCGGCCTGCTAAGACTTAGCCAAGTAAGACCCTTTGACTGTAGAGTCATTTTCTTGGCGTCTTGATCAGTGTGTATTTGGTAAAATACAAGCCACATCCTAAATTGTGTTGGCAAAGTACCCACGACTCTCAACCGCCATGACTGTGGACTCTCAACGCTGCGAGAACGCGGCAGGAGATGTGTCTCCCAAACGCATCACCCAGGGTGGTCGTCCGAATTGGGAAGAGCGTCATCTTCTGTATAGTAGTCTTCTAGTTTCTGAACACCTCCCCGCTTCGCTGTGTTTCTATTTTGCTTTGCTGATCACATGTATGTTGCGCTGTGCTTTGGAGCGCACTTGGGTGGAGTTGTTTCTTTCTTGCTTTGTGTCCTTCAAAGTGTTCCAGAGAATGATTTGCTGCATTCACGTGGAGGATACATGGGCACACGTCAGCCGTCACCCGCGTCAGCGAGGGCCGCCGTGAAACCGCTGTCAGACAGGTGTGGGAATGGACGTTCCAGGTCGGCACATGAGGAGAAGTCTAGGGAGTCTAGGGTTTCTCACCCGCTTTTGGCGTGGAAAACCCAAAAAGCTCTCTCCTGGCCCGACCCCCCGCTGGATGGATGGGTTGAGCGAGCCAAAACGGAGGCAACGAAACATGGAGCCAGATGAACTCCATGGGCCCGCGGGTCGGCATTTTCGGACTGGGCTTTGGGAGGGAGCATTCATAGCTCTGTCGCTTCCAGTAAAGTGGAGGTGTGACTCCGTAAGTTCGATCCTTCGAGTGAAAAATGGGAGGAGTTGAAGCAGTTGGAGCGGATCTTTGCTGAGTTGGACATGGATGGCAATGGCTACATCGACTACACCGAGTTCTGCGCGGCCGGCGTGGGTGAGCGTGTGGTGCTTGAGGACTCCGCTCTGTGGGCGGCCTTCGACTCCTTTGATGCAGGGCACCACGATGGGCAGATCACGTTGGATGAGATCGCCCGGGTGCTGGCCGATGCCAATGTGCAGCAGGTGTGGTCCAAGGAACAGCTTGAAGAGGCTGCGAAGAAGGCCTTGGATAAATTCGACAAGGATAAGAATGGCAGCATCACCTTCGAAGAGTTCTCGGACTTCATGAGGGCCGAGACGAAGGCCCGCCGGAAGGCGCGGGCCCGACGGTCGAGCCTCTTGGGGGACATGAGCGAGGAGACTGAAAAGATTGAGGAAGAACTGGCAGATGTCACTGACGTCTCCATCAAAAATCAAGGCAAGGTGTACGACTTGGTGGATCAGATGAACCCCGAGAGGAAGTCCTGGCGCAAGTGGCTATGGACAGGGTTTGTCTGGATTCCACTGCTGTGCTGTGTTTTCACTAGGATTTGAGAGATTCGAATTTAGAGACCTGGGTGTTTCAAACATGAAAACGGAAGCTCCAGGCTCAGAGTGATCAGTTGAACCCTGAGGAACACCATCACCTGCAGCTTGGGCGGTCGGGTGGGAGTTCCCACGTCCCTGCCATCTGCACCTGCAGATGTCGACGATTTTGCGGCGCAGCCTCGCATCTAGGAGAGAGCGCTTCTCACCCCTTTTAAACCCAACGGTGTCAGACATAAGATCATGACCGACCTCGGTTCCGACCGGCAATTCATCGAGCGTGTGAGAACAGTCGACCGAGGTCTCTGTCAAAAAGCGGACTGATTGGACCGAAGGGACGGAAAGCAGATACACTCCCGAAAACTCACCTGGAACTGAAAAAAAAACCTGTTTGTAGATGTTTGTAGTGGATTTCATGGTCTTCCGTTCGGGGCCATTCTCCACTTCCATGTTAGTTCCAGGGAGTGTATGTCATGATATATGTTTCCAGCCTGTTTTCGGCTGATATTCGTCCCAGGTTGTGACGTTTGATGTTGCAATTGGCAGCAATAAAGCCCTTAGGGTTTTCCAGGATGCATCCATTCATCATTAGCTCATGTTGAAGCGAGGAGGGAAAACCACATGTGAAGAGGGGACATGGATCGTCCAGCTGCCGACTGTTTGCTTCCAAAAGCAATGGACTTTAAGAGTCACTGCAAGAATCGGGATAGGTACGACATTTGATTGGTGACACGTTGATGAATTCCTCGGTGGTGATCATCAAAGCCCACTGACTACCCAGGGCGAAACAAGTGGACTTGTGGGCATGAGTTCCGAGCCAGCCAAACAGCTTCATCACTTTCGGAAGTGTAGTGCTGATCCTGCACCGGAAGAGCCAAGAAGAGAACCTGTCCATCCATTGTAGAGGGTTCATTCTTGGCACGGCGGGGTCCACGCTGCAGGGCATGCAGAAGATGTATGACCTCGTAGGTGTGGGACCCTAGCCCAGCTGACCAAGTTCCGTGCCTAACACAGACACACACACACACACATGCACACTTATATGCGTGCTGACTTGACAGCGGTGCCACACACCACCTAAGAAACCCAAATCCTGAAAGGTCCAGGAAAGCCCTAAAGAGCCTGGGGGTCTTCAATAGGAAGTGAGGCCCAAAACGTAAGCCGGAGTCGGAGCGACAGGTTGACGTCGTACGTGCACATCTGCAGATGCATTAGACCTTTACCAAAGGTTAAAAACTTGCAGGTACGCCGAGTTGATCAGACTCGGTATCCCGTGATTGTGGTAGCTTCGTTGAGTGTGGTCCCACAATCACGCCGCACTCCCCTGCTCATTGGAAAAGGAGAACAACTCAATAGAATCCCTGTGACTACAAGGGGCACACGCACACGCCTCCCCAAGGGGAGGCAAAAAATTAAGGCTAGGACAACTGTGTAAATGTGCGCGCAGCAAAGACAAGAGGATGAAGACATGAGAAGGAAGACGAGACGGGACAAAAGTGTGTGTGGTTGCGATGAAAGAGAAACCAAGTGCACAGGGACAACCGATGAAGCCCACCTCATTGTCAAGACCTGGGCGACCTAACACCTGAGTTGAAACTAGATGTGCGCGTACACACTAAGGCCCGGACCGTTGTACGCGCAAAAGAGCGAAGGAGTGAGATGAAAGGACATGAAGCAAGGGAAGACATGAAGAGAAAGAGGAAAAGAAGTGTGTGAAGGGGAAAGGGTGAAAGGGGAACCAAATGGAGGGGACGGGAACCGATGAAACCAGACCTCATTACAACAACCTAGGAAGACCTGCCTCGTTAAAGGTGTGTACGATGTATGTGCACCTAAGTGTCCGACAGGTTCCAATGAACCTTGAACAAGCTTCGGTCGCTGCGACCACGTACGGCATGCCCGAGGGCGGCCACCTCTGACCGCTGCGGTCACGTAAAGGCATGAGCCAACTTGGGATTCCAAAGAATGGGACAAACATCCAAATTCTTGTGGCGTAAGCCATCTGCTGTCCGCTCCGGACGCCTACGTTCCCAAAGCCGGGGAACATGGACAGACACCCGTTCGACGGGTCCACGGGAGGCACTACGGGCTCATCCCCGACTCTCACTGGGAGAGACACACTTATGGAGATGCGTGCTGACTTGACAGCGGTGCCACACACCACCTAAGAAACCAAATCCTGAAAGGTCCAGGAAAGCCCTAAAGAGCCTGGGGGTCTTCAAGAGGAAGTGAGGCCCAAAACGTAAGCCGGAGTCGGAGCGACAGGTTGACGTCGTACGTGCACATCTGCAGATGCATTAGACCTTTACCAAAGGTTAAAAGCTTGCAGGTACGCCGAGTTGATCAGACTCGGTATCCCGTGATTGTGGTAGCTTCGTTGAGTGCGGTCCCACAATCACGCCGCACTCCCCTGCTCATTGGAAAAGGAGAACAATTCAAAGGAATCCCTGTGACTACAAGGGGGACACTCTGACATTGGTTTTCAGTTACACTCAATTCCCAGGTAGAATGGCGAGGGAACGGAAAGGTGAGAGGGTCAGTGCACTTGTATGGTTTTAACAATCTGTTGACATGTCTGCGGTGGCGAACATCAACGCGGCTCAGCTGCAGGACAAGCGGCAAAAGAAAAGGTTTGTGGGAAGTATCATGCAAACCACCATGAAACAAACCGCGGAGAAGTAGGGTGACAGCTTGTGAAGCACTCTGCAGGTACATGGTTGAGCGTCCTCAACCACTTCCCTTCCAGTGACCCAGCTTCGTTGGATCAGGTTAGTCACTGGAAGCCTGATCCCCCTGCTTGTGAAACGGTTGTGAAGGTGGAGGTGATGGCGAACCCTTGGCCCAGGGGTTGACACACACACAGATCGCCGTAATCGGCGCTTTTTATTTTCAAAAACCGGCTGCAAGCAATTGGGTTGTGTCCTTTTTGGACGTAGAGCTTCACTAGCTCAGTGGCAGCAGCTTCAGCGCTTGAAGGTGGAAAGGTGTGGTGTTGTAGTGTGTTCATGCAAATCGAATTAAACTGCTGAAAAACTCAAATCGCACTGCTTGAGGAAACATGCAGAAGAATGAATATGCAATCTCTGCGAACTGGCAGGTCCCGTGTTTAGGCCCGGCGGCCGTCGTGTCAGTTAATTCGGTGGAAGTGGAGGTGAATTCCAGTGAAATTCCGGTGAGCGGTAGTGAGTTCTGTTAATGATTGCCCAATGAGACAGCGCCCCAGTGACGGGGATCACACTCAGCACCCGAGTGGGACGGCTGAGCGAAACACACCCTGACATTGGTTTTCAGTTACACTCAATTCCCAGGTAGAATGGCGAGGGAACGGAAAGGTGAGAGGGTCAGCGCACTTGTATGGTTTTAACAATCTGTTGACATGTCTGCGGTGGCGAACATCAACGCGGCTCAGCTGCAGGACAAGCGGCAAAAGAAAAGGTTTGTGGGAAGTATCATGCAAACCACCATGAAACAAACCGCGGAGAAGTAGGGCGACAGCTTGTGAAGCACTCTGCAGGTACATGGTTGAGCGTCCTCAACCACTTCCCTTCCAGTGACCCAGCTTCGTTGGATCAGGTTAGTCACTGGAAGCCTGATCCCCCTGCTTGTGAAACGGTTGTGAAGGTGGAGGTGATGGCGAACCCTTGGCCCAGGGGTTGACACACACAGATCGTAATCGGCGCTTTTTATTTTCAAAAACCGGCTGCAAGCAATTGGGTTGTGTCCTTTTTGGACGTAGAGCTTCACTAGCTCAGTGGCAGCAGCTTCAGCGCTTGAAGGTGGAAAGGTGTGGTGTTGTAGTGTGTTCATGCAAATCGAATTAAACTGCTGAAAAACTCAAATCGCACTGCTTGAGGAAACATGCAGAAGAATGAATATGCAATCTCTGCGAACTGGCAGGTCCCGTGTTTAGGCCCGGCGGCCGTTGTGTCAGTTAATTCGGTGGAAGTGGAGGTGAATTCCAGTGAAATTCCGGTGAGCGGTAGTGAGTTCTGTTAATGATTGCCCAATGAGACAGCGCCCCAGTGACGGGGATCACACTCAGCACCCGAGTGGGACGGCTGAGCGAAACACACTCTGACATTGGTTTTCAGTTACACTCAATTCCAGGTAGAATGGCGAGGGAACGGAAAGGTGAGAGGGTCAGCGCACTTGTATGGTTTTAACAATCTGTTGACATGTCTGCGGTGGCGAACATCAACGCGGCTCAGCTGCAGGACAAGCGGCAAAAGAAAAGGTTTGTGGGAAGTATCATGCAAACCACCATGAAACAAACCGCGGAGAAGTAGGGTGACAGCTTGTGAAGCACTCTGCAGGTACATGGTTGAGCGTCCTCAACCACTTCCCTTCCAGTGACCCAGCTTCGTTGGATCAGGTTAGTCACTGGAAGCCTGATCCCCCTGCTTGTGAAACGGTTGTGAAGGTGGAGGTGATGGCGAACCCTTGGCCCAGGGGTTGACACACACAGATCGCCGTAATCGGCGCTTTTTATTTTCAAAAACCGGCTGCAAGCAATTGGGTTGTGTCCTTTTTGGACGTAGAGCTTCACTAGCTCAGTGGCAGCAGCTTCAGCGCTTGAAGGTGGAAAGGTGTGGTGTTGTAGTGTGTTCATGCAAATCGAATTAAACGGCTGAAAAACTCAAATCGCACTGCTTGAGGAAACATGCAGAAGAATGAATATGCAATCTCTGCGAACTGGCAGGTCCCGTGTTTAGGCCCGGCGGCCGTTGTGTCAGTTAATTCGGTGGAAGTGGAGGTGAATTCCAGTGAAATTCCGGTGAGCGGTAGTGAGTTCTGTTAATGATTGCCCAATGAGACAGCGCCCCAGTGACGGGGATCACACTCAGCACCCGAGTGGGACGGCTGAGCGAAACACACTCTGACATTGGTTTTCAGTTACACTCAATTCCCAGGTAGAATGGCGAGGGAACGGAAAGGTGAGAGGGTCAGCGCACTTGTATGGTTTTAACAATCTGTTGACATGTCTGCGGTGGCGAACATCAACGCGGCTCAGCTGCAGGACAAGCGGCAAAAGAAAAGGTTTGTGGGAAGTATCATGCAAACCACCATGAAACAAACCGCGGAGAAGTAGGGTGACAGCTTGTGAAGCACTCTGCAGGTACATGGTTGAGCGTCCTCAACCACTTCCCTTCCAGTGACCCAGCTTCGTTGGATCAGGTTAGTCACTGGAAGCCTGATCCCCCTGCTTGTGAAACGGTTGTGAAGGTGGAGGTGATGGCGAACCCTTGGCCCAGGGGTTGACACACACACACACACACCTCCCAGAGTTTGGAGGGGCCCAAGACCATGATCTCTAGATTTCTTCATGTCTTCTGGTTCTGTTCGTGCACCCATCGAGTCGGCGTGAACGAGTTCGTGCAGACTCGACGTCTTGAGGATTCGATTGTTGGTCCGCTCACTGTGCCTTCACCTTAGTTGTCGGTTTCGTGACCTGTGCAGTTCGTGGCAGATTGAAAGAAACAGTGACAGGCCATGTTTGCATGTTCCGAAAACCGAACGTGAGCGTAGCTTCGGTGCCGTAGCCTTTCAGGTCAAGACCGACGACAAGCGCAGCTTTGCACACGTGTCGCAGAAGACGGCCTTTGGTGTCACTCGGCATCGGGCACGTTTTTCGGCGCGGCGCGAGACCCTCGCGGTGCAGCACCTGCGGCAGCCCCCTCTTTTTGCGGCTGTTCCGATGAAAGGTGGGAGTTTTCTTCCCAAAGAGCCGGCGAGTACCCTGGCTTTCCACTACTATTGAACTTGCTTTTCAGGGGCTCCTCACGAGATCTTTCACATGAGATGGTATCTTTCACAGGATATTTTGGAGATGGGGATGCTGTGGAACTGACTCTGCAATGTCAATATGAAACATGATATAAAGTATCATTACTACATATATAATCTATTATATACGGTATTGTTTTGACCATTGTTGGTGGTCGTCACTTGACCTTTGGCGGGGCCCAGAATCGGTGTCTTGTCAAACGAAATTGCTTTGAACTTGGGGACCTCTTCCCAAGCATTCTTTTGGACTGTTCAGCATTCTTTCAGGGTTGGAATGCCACTTGCAAACCAGAAACGGAAGACACAAAGTATGAGACAGCTGGAAAAGCCATGCAATCATATCATGCAATCATATCGTTTTTCAGCAAACCATTCAACATTGTGTGCTGAAGAATCGAGCTATCTAATTCTATAGTTTTTTTCTTTGTCTTGACGCCAATCCGTGCTTTGGGGCGCCAGGTGCCAACTGGTGGGTCAAATGATTTGGACCCAATCCAGGGAAGTTGCCATGGGCCCCTGTTGTCCAAGTCCGAAAAGTTCCAGGGCGGGGGCGGTCCAGATCCCGATCTAGCGAGAGACACAGGAGCGGTCAAGCACTTTTTGGAGTGCGTTCACCGGTTTTTGGGGGTGTTGACACTTCTATGTTTCAGCATGTTTCGGGCCCACCTGAGGGTTCCACTAGGTGGGCCCGAACCAAAACTGCAGGGGCGTTGGTCACGCTCGAACACGGGGGTCTGACTTCGTCTAGTGAGGTGACTGACGTCTACTTCCTGGCGGGCTACTACGGCCTCATGGAGGTGCTGGTGGATGAAATCAAACGCTTGACCACCAACGGATGCTTGGCGGATGCTGGCGACTTTTTTGCGGAGACAGAGAGACAGATGGGGGCGATTTTTCACAGAGCAGGTGCAGACATGCAGATGGGAGACCTGAATCTTCTACGTCGCTACGCTCGAAAGAGGAGGTATCTTCATCTTTAAACTAGACATGTTCAATCACTCTTGTGTATGACGAGGCATGCAGGAACGTCTGCTCTGGGAGGTGTTCGGAAGTTGCTCTCTGTTGTCAGGAGGATGCTGTTCGATGATGTTTCGAGACGAGCTCGCGCCGAGACGAGCCGAGCGATGGCCGAGGTGCACAGACCAAGAAAGGCAAGAAGATCAAGTGCGAAGTCATCCTGAAAGCTGTGTCTCGGCATGTCTCTGCTCACATGGGTGGTGATCAAGAACGGTCTTGGCTCCTTTTGGAACCTATAGATGTAGACGTCTGATCAATACCCCCTATTTAAATCGTTGTTATTAACCAGCAGTCTACATCAAGACATCGTTCTTTCTTCACCAAAGTGATGCTTGATTCCCGGGCACTACTTCACTTCGCTTCACTTCGAGAGGAGGCCATGATCCACCTTGAATCGGCAACAAAAAGAATCATATACCTTCGAAGCGTTGTGGCCTCCGATGGCGGAAGGTGATGGGGAGTCGGGACAGACTCGTCGAGTTCGAGCACCTTTCAAGCGGGCCACGGCAGTCAAGCGGACCAACATCCACATGAGCCAAGTGAGGCCCTCTCTAACCGCTCCATTGCCAGGGTTTCGTGAAACCTGACGTCAAGGTTGAAACATGTTGAACTCACGAGATCACTGGCTCACTCGGCTCGGGCCATCATGTTCCCAACACGCTGACTCGGGCCATTTAGAAAACACACATATATATATATAATATTAATCTGATCCTTCCGGTGCTTCATTCGGTCGAAAGTCACTAGACTCTAGAGGAAATCCTGGTTCACTTTCCCATGTTAATCTTCCATCGTCTTCACTCTTCCTTTGGAATTGCTTAACTCAAATTTTACAGGTTTGTCATTAAACCTTCACCGCTTTTCTTTCGTCCGTTCCTGAAACACCAGGTGGGTGTGATGCCGGACCCGGCGATTGACAAGATGTTGGGCCTCAAGGCGCCACGAGCGATTTTTGTTCTCGTTTTTGGGCGGTGTTTGTCTTTTCTTCGAGTTCTTCCACGAATCTGCCGCAAGCCATTGCCGCAAGCCATTGCCGCAAGCCATCGGGAGAGGTGCAGAGGTGCAGGTGCTAGGTGAATCACCAAGCATGGGTTCGAGGTTCCAGGTGAGTTTCCGTTCCAGTTCCGGTGAAAACATCAAGCTGGGTTGCTTCCATGGAGCTGAAAGAACCCATCGGTCTGATGGGTGAGAAACACCACGCCCAGGAGCTGGTCGGCCTGTGGGTCAATGGCGATCCCTTGCGTTCGGTTTGCTGCAATGGCGGCCGGGACGAAGGGTAGGTACGCGGATCGAACGAAGGGTCGGTTTGGCTGGGAGACATGTGGGAAGACATGGTGGGTGTGTCTATTTAATAGGGGGAGCTCCCAACCAATGGGTAGACTGGTCTATTTTCCGTTGATTTCCAACCCGGGAGGTCTCCCTGTTAGTAATACACACCGGTCCACTTTGGGAGCAGGACCGGACCCGACGTATTGCGAGCAGGACCGGACCCATGCGCCGCAGATCGTTGCCACGTGGGGTTAAACTGGTGATGAAGCTCCCAGGATGAATGAGTTTGGAATTCCCGTGTTTCATTCGCGGAATTCAATGAGTTTCGGACGAGGAATGAGGGCTGAATTCTGCACAATACTGTGAAGGAGGACGTACGCTGAGACCGAGACCTGCGTGGTAGCTGATCTTCTTTGCTGCTGACCACCTTCCCTGATAGGCTGTGACTGACCATGTTCCAGGGATCTACCACACCCAACTGCAGTCCTTTCCATTAGTTTCCCTGCATTGCAGCCTGGTTAAACCTCACCTCCATTTGTTCAACACAGTGATCAACCTCCCTGGTCGATGATGGTCAGGATTGCAACATCCTTGCGCAACTGTCTTTTTCTTAGGCACGAACAAGGACTAACAAGCACGGCAGGCACCCTGTGTTCCTGAGGTTCTTCTGTTTTTTGATCGAAAAAGACCCGCTTGATGAGTTGAGCACTACCTTTTGACGCCCATTTCGGCCACCGCCTTGGGATTGGGTGCAAATCGACTTTTGGGAATCCGCGGATGCTCTTTTTTCGGGGACAAAACCATCCGATAGGTTGGTCCTCCCTTCGTTGGTCACGTTGGCCAAAGGTTGGATAGAATACATGGGTCATCCAGCTCGGAAGATGCGGTGAAGGTCTTCATGTTTGAGACTTGTTAGAACAAGATGTGTTGAAGTCTTGTTCTTCCAAGAAACCAACATGTTTGTTGAAGTCCTCTTTCTTGGGGGGGTCGTTCACGCACGCAGGGGGGGATTCCCAAAACACAAGAAAACGACTTCAGTCCACCTTTGGACGTGCAAAACCCAGCACAGAACGAAGTCCCCATGCACCGAGCTCCAGCTTCGTCGATCGCACCGGTTTTCACGGCGAATCCAAGACATCGGGTTTCGCAGCGAAGCTCGCAGCTTCCTGTTCTGCCGAGACATGGGTGGCATGGATCGGAAGAGGTTTTTCCTACTTTCAGCGGATGAGAGCAGCGGTGAACATCCCACAGCTGAAACGAAGACTGCTCGTGCGCGGCACGTGTTCACCATGGTTTTCTTTTTTTTAAATTGCGGCTGCGTGTGTTCTCCCATCCGACCTCGTGGTGAACCGAACCCAGTTGCCGTGACTCTGAGCACCCAAGGCATGTTTGTGGAGGCTCAGAATTTCGGTTCTTTTGCGTCTGGTCCTCCCTTCGCTCAGCTTGTTCCTTGGCGACATTGCTTGGTTAACCAATGTCTGTATGTGTCTAGCTCCAGAGTGGAATACGCAGAATCTGAGCAGTTCTATTGATCTTTCTGTGGCCTGTACTTAAAGAAAAGTCCCACCAAAAGCGGATGTTCCGCCTAAATTGTCACTGCATGGTGACTTGCTGATTGCTTTGTTTATTTGCTTGGTCGCTTCAGATCGACTTTAGCCCGAACAGGCCGAAGGGTGATTTGCAGTCGACATTGATCGACCATTTTGACACGTGAAGAACAATTGTTTCTGCAGACATCAATCTTCAACTTTGCAGAAATCACTTGATCAACAGTTGTTACATAGGTTTGTTACTTTGCAGACATCAATCTTTCTGCAGACATCAATCTGCAGATGTAACAAACCTGCCGAAATCAATTGTCTCTCTTGGTTTCCACATCGAATTGGTCGTTCTTCGGTCTATTCTGAACTTGTTTCCGACACGCATACAGGGTATGTCAACCAAACACAT
>CAXIVM010001247.1:0-15980 GCA_964035705.1 Porites rus
ATCAAGCAAAACGAAGCCCAACGACTAATATGTAACATATGAGTATGCATGCAGGGAGGGAGGTAGGTAGGTAAGTAGATAGGTAGCCATGTATTGACCAATGGTCCTGAGACTAAATGGTTATTCGACCCATAACTGAACTGTCCAAACACAATGGTATTTAGTTTTGTTTGTTGCTTTTTTTTCACTTCATGCACACCTCTCAAGGCCTCAAATGGTTATCTTCAGTCAGTGCAAGGAATAGGCCCTTATCTGCAATACGAGGGAGGCCAAAGCCCGTGGAGTCCATGTCGAACTCGGTTCCAGTTGAAAAAGCAGTAACATCTGCCCTGAAGCGTTACCACACAGCTCTCTTTGAGTTTACGAACGGGGTGAATATGTGTGGGACCTTGAAACTACCTGCTCTGTGAGGTTTCGGTCAGGCCTGGGATTCCTGCATCCCTGAGGTCAAAATGCAGGTTTCAAAGTACCTTGGACTTCGCAGGATTCAAGGGAGCTGAGTTGAGAAAGGAGTCAAATCATGCGCGAGGTATGTTGATCTTCCTGTTACTGCACCTGTTGAGAGGAACTTTATGATAAGCTCGGGCAGCACGGACCGTACGCTGGAAAGGAGTCTTTGCCCTTTGAGCATTTATGCAGCTAGCATTTGATCAGTCTTCTGTGAACAAGCCAAACATGCCAAACACCACCGCTGCAGACCTGTAGGTTGTGCTAGAATTTGATCATAGGAGCACACCGGGGGGATACCTAAATGACCATGAACTGTTCCTATTCATACTGAGAGCAACCAGCGATGACCAGCAACCCTAACCCGGCCCATGTGCGCTTCTTTTTGTTCGCCCCGCAGGCAAACATTGCATCACCCGAGCAAATGTGGCCAATGCAAGTCTTTGAAGCTACGTTGGTTCATGGTGTTCTGAAAAACCATCGATGCACAGAATGCGTGATGCATTCCTTTCAAGGCTCCATTCCCTTGCGCACTGTCCATCTTGCAAAGAGTCACCCGTGACCAAGAAAAACCGGTAACTACCACACATGCGGTGGATGGTCGAAACTTGCACCTGATCACCTGGGAAGGGTCAGGTGTTCCCCCGTTTTCTAGTCTTTTGTTCACCAGCCAGGCAAACTTTTGAGACAAGGTCAGGAAGCCACCACATCGATATGAAGAGGAGCTGGACCTCCCTCTACTGAAAGGTACATGGAAACAGGATCAACATGTGGTTGCACTAGTTTCGGGCGTCTCCAAGTGTCTGATGATGTCTGATGACTTCAATGGCTTGCGCAAGCAATGACTTGCCGAGTTGGATTCCAGTGCCGCAGCACGTGGTTCTTGCAGCGCACAATGGGGTCATGAACTTAGTGGGTGGGCAGAAAAAGAACAAACTGAATCCATCCAGCTCTACTTTGAAGAAGCCCTTCACGTTGGAGCTCTGTTGACAACCTGCAGGGTAAACACCAAATGGAACACTTTGTCCCATTCCCGAAACATCATTTTCTCACACCCTTTGGACCCTCCTGGTGCGCAATTCAGCTCTTTCTCAGGAGCGCGGAAAGTAGTAGCTCGACACGTTCTTCTCCTGGCGCAGCTCCCGTCTCAGCGCGGGTATATAATCAGCATAATATTCAATTAAGAAGTACTGTTATATATATATGCATTATAATGTATCTGCTTATGCTATGTGGACTCAAACTCAAAGGGATTTTGCATGATTTTGCATGTTAGCTAGCCAGCTAGTGATGCTAAACTGGTGCCAGTGACAAAGCGTTTGACTTCATTAGTTTATACAAAACGAGGCCCACAAGAACAGGTGCGGTCCCAAACACCAGTACCATGGACAGTGGGCGATGGGCCATGGTTGGGTATTCCCGAACTCATTGAGGCGGTGCATCAACATCACATCAACTGCTCCAAACCGGAAGTTAAACAGCAACATATCAAGCCAGCAAGAATCACTTGCTGCCCTCCAAACGTGTAGATCCTGTTCCTGTTCCGTTTGACGTGGCATGTCCTTGTTGAAGTAGTAAACCTTCCCATTGCTTTTGGAGGTGTGCTGCGTCCAACCTGGAGGAGTCGTATCACGGTCAAAACGTTGTGTTTCAGCGTCCACCAGCATCCCGAGAAGTTGCTTACATCATCTTACAACCACCACACAGCGGTGACACAGCTTCTTGTTACTAGTAGTAATGCCCTTGTTACTAGTAGCGATGCATTTGTTACTAGTAGCGATGCACTTGTTACTAGTACATGGCAAATGAAAAAGAGGCTTCAATCAAATGGTCGTCTATAGCCCGCCTTCAGAACCGAGCCTGCAAAAACCAAACCAGTGCTCGTGACGATTCCCAGCCAACTTATCTTTCTTGCTCTGAGGGCCTTTGCCTTCATTCATATATTGGATTGTGGACTAGCTCTAAAACACAGCCAAACACATGTCGTGGCCCCGCTAGGCCCGCTAGTCGATCTGTGTGCAAAACTGCCTTTCAAGAGCAAGGCTTGACTTAATCCTCCAAATGCAAGCTACGAGTAGAGTGAGCCAACAAAAGAATACTTGCTTACACTAACCATGCAAACGTTCCTTGGTATGGTTTTTGGGGTGGCGTCAACAACAAAAACGAGAGTCAAGGCGCCGGTGCTACACCCCGTCTGTCTGACACCCGACTTGCTGTGTTGAAAGGGTCTCGTTCAGGTATCCCCAGCTTTCGGCGAACCCTTCACATGGGGAAGTTTCCCCTGGATGTTCATCGAAACCAATCTCCGTCAACGACGAGCAACATCGTATTCGCATTTCCCTGCTACACCATTACCACGTAACGTATTCTTGCTTCCACAACTGTCATTTTCTCATGTTGCGTGCAAAGTTTCCTGCTAGTTGGGAGAGGATGATCCTTATATGACTTTATGCATCATGATAAACCTGTCCCTCATTTTTTGTGACGCACATGTTTGATGCTACTCATGTGATGCAATTGGGATGCAAGCCCTGACCATAAACAGATTTGTAGCCTCATCTTCCATTTGATGTGTACCGGGAGACACATGCTGGGTTCATGAAGACAATTGAATTACAGTACCATGTCCCAGCGCACACTGAACATGGATAGGAACCAAGGAAGTAGATAGTAAAAAACCAATTATTGAGGCACAAAGAAGTCTTCTCAGTAAGGCAGCCAGCTAATATCAATGAGTTCAAGTTCAGACATGTAGAGACCCCACCTGGCGGCAAAGAATTGTTTGATGTTGCTGCCGGTGTCGGCACTGGTGTAGTAGTTGCCACAGGTTCAGGTGCCGGCCGAGGCGGCGCAAGCGGCGCATGTGGGGCAGGTGCTCGTGGTTCGACAAAACTGGCCTTCCGCGTCTCCTGTCAGGACGATGAGGTTCTTGGATTCTTGACGATTCTGAGGGAGTCCTACAGCCTTCTGGTCGCTGGCTTTTCGATGGCGAATGTGCGGCTGTTGGAGGGAGATTTGTGCAAGGCTCGGTCCCAGCTTTTGCGTGAAGGTGATGCAACATCAAGAAAGAACAGCGGAGGGGCGTACAAGAGACGTGCATTACTGTTACGTTGTCAATGTGAAAAAGTTCAAGAAGCACCTCTATAATTACTCTATCCAAAGACACACGTCTAGAAACTACAGTAAGTGGGATGCGTTGTAGAAATTAGGCAAACATACAGGTATGTATCGCATATCTTCCACTTTTTGTTGTACTCTCATATCCGATTCCAGCAATGCCATGCCATGGCTCCATAGAGAGAAACATGACAGGTCCCTGCATAATTGACGAAGGCCTCAGCAAGAAGACTATGGCGAAAAAGGGATATATGACCTGATTTTTTGAGTCACAACGACGAGCACAAGACAGCTGATACAGTTGTGGGGATAAGGTTTCCATGATCATCCCTTTACATAACTGAATTGGGCTTAGCCCCAGCCAACAACATGTCTCTGCAAAAGGCATCGCCTCCAACCTACTATGAACCCCGTGTGGTCAAATTGAACCCTTCTCTGGGGGCGAAAGTTCCTGTCCATCTGCACGTTAGGCCTTGTTGTAGAAGTAGATGCCTCCGTCGCTCCTCGATCGCACTCTCAGCCACCTGAGACGCACGCGCAGTTTCCAAAAGCATGGCTTCGGTCCGGAACCAGTTCCGCCTGAAAGCGGGGTGACCCCGCAAGTCACCCTGTCACCCTGGTATCAACAAATCGTGGCAAACCCTTCGGGGGTGGGCGGTGGTGAGGGTCCGATCTGAGATACACATCTCTGTGCATGTGTTTAGGTTCTTATCTATCTTATCTTCCGCTTCTTTGCTGCACTGGGTGAAGCCAAGTTTTGGCTGTTCCATCAATCCGTCTGTCCGAGTCCAATCCATCAATCTTGGACAGCAAACCGCACAGCAGAAAAGGTGGAACCATCAGCACCACAATCGAAAAACACAAACAAAGGGTGTTCTCTGCACCTCCGTGGATGATCCCGTGTGTTTCTTCGCAGCGAACATAGATGATAAACTGACATGTCACGCATGCATCCCTTTCTTATTAAACCTTGGGCAAACTTTTCCTAGTACCACCTTCAATCACTTGAACTCATTGCTCCCATTTGCTTGTCAGGCCAAGCACTTTTGTTGATGTGCGGCTATACGTTGGAAACATTTAGACCTTCGCACACATTGCACCGACCAATTCCTGTCTACTTTGCCATGTGACGGGGCTGGCAGCCGCGGCAAATGCGCGAACTCGGATGACTGGAGCGCTTCCCACTGCCGCACCGTCTTGTCTTGCCTCGTCCGACTCGACTCGGACTCCCGAACTCTGTCCTTTTTTGTGCGATGGTAAACTTGTCTAAGGGTTTTGTGTTGTAGGAACTACATGGGTGGTCCTGGCGGTGCTTTCAGCTGGATCAAAGGTGTAGTACGCGCAGTGAATAGTAATTGAATGACTAAGCAAAGCAAATGTGCTTGCAATGGCGTTGTGCTAGAGGCATCTGCTGATTTGCATGAAACCAATTTCAGAATGATAGTACCTGAGCAACTCCCAAACTTTGCTAAACAAAGGTCAAGCAAAACAAGCAAGGCTGGACATGTGGAGATACAAAGCCGTCAGCCCAAAAAACACTAAATCATAACTGTTTGCAATGGGTTTTGGACGTGTTTGAACCGTCCCCATGAACCGTGCATCTCATTCCCAGTGCTCCCGGTAAGGCACAATGCCGGCTGTGTCTTAGCATCTTCTTTCGGTGCCTCCGCGCATGAGACCAGCATCCGGAGACGGCCGTGATGAACGTAGGATCCCCCCACTGATTTCCAGCGAACACTCACATGGATTGCGTACGGTCCTCTGTTTCGAGACCACCTGAAGTCTCTGCCATATCATTTCAATTTGTTTTGTTTGAAGTTCCGCAATGCTTTCAGATGGTGGAATCAGTGTGTGTGTGTGTGGAAATACCTGTAAACCCAAGCCAGCTTAAAGTATGTGAAACAAAAACTTATTGCAAAGGTTGGGTGGGGTGGCGATGTCATCGAACACACAAACAAACAAACACAAAGAACATACACGTGTGGTATTCCCACTTCCTACGCAAACTAACATTGACCCCGCAAAATGACAACTAGTTGATTTGTTTCTTCGAGGCGGGTTCGTCTCTGCCTGGTTTTGATCCCAATTTTGGAACTTCACTGATCAAGTGGCACCTCATCGGCACCAGCCCCAGCTCCAGCCACTTCGAGCACCGAGGCCTGGTGGTATGGACCAGCGGTGCGATGCCGGGTGCGAGGCACAGCGTGTGGATCGTGCCAGCGTGCGCTTGATCGCGCGCGGCACGGTGGCTCGGCGGGGTCCTCTCCAAAGCAAAGCGCACCGTTGATGAAGGTCACCTGCATTCGGGTTCAAACTCTCGCTATTAGGTTGGAGGCCATCGCTAGGGGTGGAGGCCATCGCTATTAGGAGCAAGGACGCTACTAGGGGCTCCTGGCCGTACTACTAGGAGCAAGAAGCTACTACCTGGGTCCCCAAAGAAGTTGGAATTGTTACTTACACGTAAAATAACAACTTATTCATGGATTTGGCTGATCTCTTCGGATTCTGCAGGAATTATCGTATTCTACTGGGATTATCGTCCGTCTATAGGGTTTTGCACTGATGTTTCTATATGCATGAAATTCGGGAAGTCCTCCTAAATTCGGACACTGCCTGTTTTGTGGGCCTCGAACCAAACATCCCTTCCAACCCTGCAAGCTCCCAGTCCTTTTCCCTTCAACCCTTCCCTCGGTTCTTCTCAGCGCATGCTGAGGCACACGTTTAGCTGAACTAGATATCGTTCGATTGAGCGACAAGTCTGGGTACGGGCATCCACGCACCGTGTTAGGTACGCCAGCCGTCCCACACAGTCTTCTTCTATGAAGCACGCGTCAACTAGCACATTCCAAATCCAGTCAGCTTTGCTGCACTGGTGGTGAACCTCCTCCACCAAATGCTGTAGCATGTGCACTTTCGGTGTAAGAGCGAACAGACATTGCCCCGTTGACAAGGACGTGTGCGCGAGGAACATGTACACCCGCAAGAAGTGCTGTCCGTCTTTCACCAACTGCAGAGCACGGCTTCTGGGTATAAAGACACCCTCGCCGTAGAGAGTTCTCATGAACCTGTTCATTGCAGCAGTTCCCGAAACCTTACATCTCAAGCGGATGGAGATAAATTAAAACTGCAATTCCCAAAAAGGTTTCCTCTCAGAAACCCATCCAAAGAACATTTCGAGCATACTACCTCAAAACTCAAAATGATGTGTAAAAAGCTAGGAAGCAATCAAGCGAAGGTTTACGTCAGACTGGCAGGTCTCCCTATGCTTGTCCAAGAAGCTCGACAGCCACTCCATCAATGTACTTGTAACATGTGCCTTGTTCCAGCTGCCGTGAGGCTCTCGCGATTTCAGCGCAAAAGTGCTAGGTTCCAGCTTCTTCAAGTACTTTGTCTTCTTGTTGTTGGCGCACCAATCCAAAAAGTCAACACTCATGGCTTCAACTCGCTTGTCCACGCTGCTTTCACCGGTAAGGTGCTGCACCATGCTCACACAAGATGCCAGGTAGCTTTTTCCAACACCCATGTGAAAAGTGTGCCACACATCAACTCTATGAAAGCGCGAAAGTCCTCCTGGATCTTCGTCATGAAGGAGCTGCGCCCATGGTGGTGCTTCATCCCAAGGGGGAGGAATTGGCGAGGACCGGGCATGGGCAATGAGCTTTGTGGCGACATCCCTTGCGTGGAAGACATGCGCCAAAAAAGTCATAATCAGCGTCTAACATCAGCCCTAAAACAAATATTGAACGCGTGATTGAATTGCCAAAAACAAGGGTCAAATCTTCCCAATCTCCCTCTTTCGTACCACCCATGCAAAGGTGGCATATGCCAGGAGGGTCGCTCAAATTCTTCTTCGCTTGATTCGCCCCTCGCGGCGCTCGCCTATAGGATCGCTCCAATCCAGCCGATGATACCTTTGCGTGCAGGTCGACCAATTTCACGGAAAGGGGTGCGCAAAATGAACCCTTGGTTTTAAACGATAGAACGCTTTTGCAGCATCGTGTTGAAACTTGATAATGTTCAAGTGTCCCTCCTCCCACAAACTTGTAGGTCCGCCACCACTAATGTCCGAAAACATAAAGTTTGAGGCACCCATTGTTGTAAAACCCACACTGGCCATAAACGGTTTCAATATCGATCCCATTAGACCTGAACCAGCCCGTCAAACCACGACCGGACCCACCGAAATCATCCAAGCGGGCAGGATCCCTCCCAGACATGAAAGACACCTATATACTTTATTTGTCCCTACAACAGCCCCCAAATAAAGGGATAAACCAAAATAAAACCGTTAGAATGCTGTGGATGTATGTCTGGCCGCAAGATAGGACCAGTCGCCTTTGTTTCCCAACACTATAGGGTAAACCTTTCCGTGTCCAGGGATTTCGATGCCATAGTCCTCAGCACGCTTCCAATCGTCTACAACAAGCTTGATGATGGTCTGGTACACCGAATGGTCATACTGATACATCTCCTGTGCAGGGGCCGATTAACTCTTTCACGGGAAAATGTTTGCAGATAATCGGAACTTAAACTTCAAAATTAGTTCTCAGCCACCCAGTCCCGTGGACAAAGGAAAGAGAGGAACCTTGTTTGTAGAGCAGTCTTGATGTGGTTGAGGGGGATTCCACATGATTTGACATCCCTTTGCCAATCTTCCCACTGCTCATCTGCCATAGTTTTCCTCGAGCCGTATCCAAATATCCCAGAGAACTGGATGACTAAAACACCGTTCTTTTTGTATGTGGTGCCTTCATCTCCATGCACCTGGATTGGAAGGCAAGACGACGTGCTCAAACGCCCTCCTGAATCCCGAATCCTCCGGAACAGCCCGTGGTTAGGGTATATGCATTTGTACCGATGCCAAAACTCTTCTAGCAAAGGCTTGGCCTCAGCCATGCTGTGACAACCTGCCAGAAGCATGCGAAGGTCACCTGTAGTACCCAGCTTCTTGATCATGTCCGTGGGTCGAATCCATGGAAATTGAGAATGATCTCCGACACAATCGTAGCTCAATCGGACTGAATATGCCATACCCCATGCATGGAACACTTTGGAGACGCCTTCTTCCTCAACACTTTCAACATGTTCGGAAAAGAATGGAGGACCCATATGCGAAACAATAGGGGGGTGGATGGATTCGATTCAAAACCTGCAGGTTTGTTTCCAAGCCACTGCGTGCTTCTCTGACAGGGTGTGCAAGGCTTTCAGCACTGGGCAAGCCTCTGCCTCGCAGCCTTTGAGGATCTGGTCCTGGAAATCTAGGTAGTCTGCTCTGGCGGATCGAACAATTTCAGCGCAAGATTCCTTAGTGCAAGATATGTCAGGTCGATCCTTTAAGTGTCATGTGATGACATCGGTTCCCTGAAATGTTCACGAGTTGGTCACCTCTATCAAGAAACGTTAAATTCAGAAGGGACAACCTTTTCAATTTCCGACATGCGCTTTAAATGCCAAGCTTCGCCCCTGCCGTATCTCCATGCCAGATGCTTAGCCTTCCGCGAGGGACCTGGCATGCATACCAATGTCAGATCTGTTTGATGATGGGGCAGGGCAGCCCCAGGGTGAGTGATGGTGAGTGAAATCCGATTGCAATCACAGTGTGCTCAACATTTTTGTGCATGGCATTCCTTTGCGACATCCCCAGGCATGTGTCCTCACATGCACGGACTTTCTCAAGCCCCATCTAAGCAAAGCAAACCCTCTAAGTAGGTGCTGTGCCCCACTGTAGGTGTTCCCACAGATAGACACCAACCAAATGGAATTGTCAAATCAGGCTGCGCGCTTGGGACGCTTGCGGCTCTTTGGCGCTGCCGGCGGCTCAGGTTCCACAGATTCCCTGGCCTTGGCCTTGGCTTTGGCTTTTCCCTTGGCAGCCGCAGCTTTGGTAGACTTCCGTTTTGGAGTCTTCTCACTTTCTGCGGGTGGCGGGTGTTCGTCAGAGCCTTTGGCATCAGACTTCTTTTCCCGTTTATTACGGGCACGGCCGCCACTCCCCTTGTTCCGCTTCTCCGACTGGCGTTGCTTCGTGAAGGTCTTCTTTATTTGCCTGCATGGGCATGTCGAGCAAAAAATGATCTACTTATATATTCATATTTGTACACACACGGACAACGATATAAAGCAGAATGAACTCGACAAGATTTAAGCCCACCACTTGAAATCGACTTCAAGGGACATGAGCTTCACACACCTCAGGTATAAATATATCTATATCGGTGTTTTTGCGATTGCGGGTTGAAAACACTGCCATAGGTGAATGGGTTTTCATGGCTTCGTAAATTTGATCGAGCAACGGCATTTTCACAGCAGATTTGGATGATTCGATCTTCGCCAGCAGCCTCATTGCATGGGGGCTCGGCTATTCAACCAAGAGCTCCATTGAACAGAAGCAGCGACAAGAATTCCATGCATGCACAGATATGATGGGACTGGTCAAGTTTAGAAGAGCCAAGTAACTTCTTGAACTCTTCACTCTTCTTGTCAGGGTTGTCCATCTTGAAGTCTGTTAAGAGACCGGCAAAGACCGTATAGTGGGAGTCCAAGTCCTTCTGCACCTGTGCCAATCCCTGGCGGAGCCTAAGCAACCAATGTTGAGGGGTCAGCAAATATGAAGGGCAAGAACTGAACCCACTGCAGAGGACAACCACTGAAGAACCCTGAGGGGCGTGCACGTCATATTGACCTTTTGGAGCAGGGAGGTCGGTGTCTTCAAGCCACTTTGTCATCTCCCTGACCGAATTGATCTTGTCGTGGATCGACTGCAAAAACTTCTCGAGGTCCGCGCCAACCTGGCCATCGCCATCGACGGCGTGCAGATTAGATCGAGGCTGGTTGATGCAGTGACAGTTCACAGATGCACTTGGGAAAACCTGGCCTTCTCACCCAAAACATCTGGAGTTTTTGGGTCGTTGGGGTCATTATCCTTCCAAAGATCCATGGCCAACCCGCTGGTGTCCGGTGCATCTTTGGACTCTTGGTCCTGAGCACTTGCAGCTTGAACGTGAAATCAGAACACGTATGAGACTTGAAGAATTTGTTCTATTGGCAATGAGATCATGTTGGGACCCTGACCTGAAGCTCCGTTGTCTCCGTTTGCTTCATCATTTCACTCTTCTTGATCAGCGACTTGCACTCATCCTCGACGAAGTACTCAAGGACGGAGGAGTCGTACTTCCAAGGTCTCAAGTCACAAAACACAAATGATTCAAATGGTCATATTGACTTACATATATAATATATTAAAGTGATCTATTTTTTGCAGATGTGGTTGTTCCAAACAAGCTGAACATAAATATCGGTTTCACTGCAAATATAGTTTGAGCCTGGCCTCACCAGTGTATTGGGGAAGCGCAAGCAAAATGAAATGATGGCTTGAATGTCTTTCCTCAGCTGAGTTGAGACTGCTCCAAATACAAAATCGATGATTCATGTGGTATACCCCCATATAGTGAGTGGTCCAGAGCACAGCCCTAACCAAGGCATCCACAAGTTACGCAATTCTCCCCTCTCTCAAGCCATGCGGGTGGAAGGCTTTGCGGACAAAGAACGCGCTGTAGCCCTTCTGCTCGAGCTTCGCCTCCGTGCACCAGGTTCCGTGGACCTCCTGCTCACGCAGCTGCATTTTTTCTCTGACGACGACAATGCGTGTCAGAAACTCAGCCTGGGCAGTCTGGACGGGCACTTGGCTTCAGAGACTTGAGACCAGTCTGATTCAATTAGATGTGTAACCCAATTGGACAAAGGCACCCTGATCTTCTTGAAATGAACCCTGTCTGGGCCATATTTGCGAATGGCATCAACCAAAGCCAACTCCAACCACTCCCTCCTTTCAGGGTTGTTGTAGTCAGCCCTGACAGTGTCATCTACATGACATTTTCCTGACGGCTTGACTTCCACAAGGCGGCGAAGCCGCATGCGGAGTGCATCGTGTCCAAGCACCTTGGCCCATCACTGGCGGGTCATGGAGGGGTCGGAGAGAAAAGGGGAGTCCGCTGGTTTGAGAATAGCCATGCAAAAGGAGTGGAACAAACATATCTCAATCAAGAAACTTTTGTTCCGAAAGGTGTCACGATTGTATCGTCCTCTGCGGCGGGTGCAGCTGGTTTGCCATCCTGGGAACTGGAGGCCTCTGCCTCACGATGCTCAGGTGCAGCGTTGGGAGCGGACTGGTCTGGCAAAGGCGCAGGCTCTGCAGACGCCGGAGATGTGTCGGGAGTCATGTTTCCCCGACTCCCCTTAATGCCGGCTAGCTCCTTCTCTAAGCCCTCAATCTTCTGAATGGCCAGGGCCAACAGGTCCTTGTCACGGTCTTCCGGTGACAGGGCAGATGCAGTCGAAGGGCGAGCAGATGTGGAAGCCTGACATATATACAATGTGTTATATAGACTAGATGCACTCGTGTTTGGTTTGGGTGACTGTGGACATTCACTTTCAAGGTCCTGTGCCTTTCCCAAGTTTGGTGTCGGTGACGCCGATGCAGAACCAGGGTCAGCAATCGCACTGGGTGTCGTTGGTACAACCTTGCGGTCCATCAAAAGCATTTGACCATGTATAAATGGATGTATGGATGTGTGGATCCTGAACAAATTCAGGATTTTGGCATGCGTTCCTTTTCAGCAGATTTCCAAGATGTACCCCCAACAATCTAGCTGAGATACAGCGGGCTGAGTTTCCTGATCAAAGATCGACGGTGTACCTGGACTCCGTCGGGCTTGGCCAGAAGCCTCGGATAACTGTTCAATCAGTGTGCACACATATATATAGATGAATGTTTGTGCAAATGATTCTATGGCATGTTATACAATTAAGGAACAGGATCAACAGGCTCTTGCTTCACCTTCACCGAGACCCCCTGTGATTGTTTGGCTTTCAAGGCTGCCAAAAGCTGGTGAGCATCCTGCAGCAGTCCGTCAACTGTAATATGGGATCATGAAAGCACAGATAGAGACTTTAGGACACCCTGTGCACCAAGCCTTCAGTGCTTGTGGAAGGTCCCCTCCACTCAGCTTCAAGCCTGCAACAGCCTGGCAGGCCCCTGCTCCGTACAGCAAAGTGTTGCACGACCAGGTACGGCTTGGCAGCGTGCTGGCTGACATGGCGTCTCAAATTTAAACAAACGCAACCCCTTCTTCAAAAGCCTGAGAAAAGCATGAGCATATGAATTTACCCGTGCAGCAAACTGGAGTGGATGCTTCCAAAACCGTCACAGTCAAAGGTCATGAACTGTACACAGAGCTTCGTGCAGTGTTTCCGACCCAAACAGCTCAAGGTAGATGTTCCTCAAGATTGACAGGAAAGCCTGCAACCGTCGAATTATGAATCTCCGAATTGTTCAAGTCTGTTCATTTACAGACGTGTTCCCGACGTGTTCCCGACATGAACCGCACAAGGTTGTACATTGGGGTTTCAGGATTCGGGAAATTTTTTACGTAAAATTTACATACAGCTGAACGCAATCTGAATGCAAAATGAACGCAATTGAACTCAATGTGAACGCAATCTGAATGCAATTTATTTCGGGAAGTGTTCATCTATTTTCCGAATCCAAAAAAGTACAACAAATGTATGTAAAGTTTACGTGGTTTATCGCCCGTCAGCATCCCACACTAAAACCACAAAAAATCCAGGTGAACTAGTGGGGGCACTTATGTCTAAATCCCGCACATATGTGCATTCTCCTTGAAACCATGTGAGTTTGACATGAAGATTGCAAAGGTCGGTATACATAGGGCACCAACAACACAACCAAGAAAGGGAGAACCACCTTCCCGTGACATAGTGGTTTGAGATGTTTGATATGACTGGCCCAGAGAGTGATATAGACAACCAGACCCAACAAAGCCACTATACCTGAATCACAACCTCATTGGGAGCACGTCTCTCCAAAACTGCGGCAGCTCTAGGCTCTTGTTGCCCCTGAGGTAAGTCACAACCTCCTTTAGATTGGCCTCGGACCAATCTTCCCAGGGGGCTGCCGCAAAGGCAATGTGAGCCGGAACATGAGTAGGCATCTCTTTATCCAGGGGTTTTCCCTCACCACGAGTTGCCAGCTTGGGCATGAGCGAAGCGATCTCCTTCCCAAAGCCAATGGGATAGATCCTGAGATGCGGACCCTCCATGCCATGTATAACATCTTCGGGGACAGGTAACTTCTGCATTGAAGTTGGGCCAGTGGTTGAATGTATATAGCTGAGGTTGCTATATCTCAACGACCATGTGATTGCTCATAAGCCCCAACAACCCTATGCCTGTAACCTTCATGAGCGAAGAATAAATACAGCAATATACAAAAAAGTAAGCTGCAGCGAACTTGTTACAGACAGGTGTCTGGGTACCTTTGAGCTGAGAGGATCCCTGGTATCCACCATTGGCAATGCGTTTGGTTGTTTTCACATCCAAGTTCATTTTTGCTTTCTCGACCTTGGTGAGACGTCCCTGACAAAGTTTTGCAATCCACTTGTTATTAGAATACATTTTCTCTCTTTTCGCACTCCGACTTCCATAGTGGCACATCCACCATCCCACACGGTATACCTGAGCTGCGCCGCTGCAACAGGTTGAGATTCTCACCACAGATCGAGTTTACAGAGGCCTGCCAAAGGGAAGAATCTGGAATGTGAATGCACGCTTCAAAAACGTCCAAACATTGAAAGGCATGCGCAGGTATAATTATATCCTTCTCACGTCAAGCCACGCGGAGCTTTCTGTAGAACCAACGGAAGCGGTGGAAATATTCCATGACCGAAGATGTTGGTGTTTCGAGGCCAAAAGATCCACCCCGGACGGCAGACAGGAACATAATC
This sequence comes from Porites rus, assembly GCA_964035705.1. Taxonomy (NCBI): domain Eukaryota; kingdom Metazoa; phylum Cnidaria; class Anthozoa; order Scleractinia; family Poritidae; genus Porites; species Porites rus. The sequence continues at coordinate 14,367 of CAXIVM010001247.1, forward strand.
AACAAGCTCCTTCAGGGATCTTCAGGGGTTGCTGGGATTTGGACAGAAAGGATATTGAGCCAAGTTCCACAAGCCCCTGGCTCTCTACATGTGGCGTCCACAAACGGTGTGTCTATTATAGTCAAAATGCATTCGTTAAACACAGCCAATGTGAGACAAACATGACTGATGGCCGATGGCAACCCTTTCCTGCTCAGCATGCAGTTAGCTTCTCTAACATAGCGATATTGCACGGCACCATCCGCGTTCAGGATACTCCGACGGCTAGTTCCAACGTTGATATGCACCCAGCTGCTACATGGAGTCCCAAGAATTGCTAGGAACCGGTCCTCCTCACAACACAGTATCACCCATACTGCCAACCTTGGTTGAAGTCAGTCTGAACTCGTTCTTGTTTCCACAATTGCCCTCAACCCAAGATGTGCAAAGGCTTGCTGAACAAAGAACGTCAAACGTGCCTGGAGTTCCCTGAACAAACTATAAACAAGGAACGCAAATCCAGCTGCCCCCATGAAGTTGAAAGGGTTATGGTCAGAGCTGAAACCAAAGTGGTCCCCAAACTCGATGTCGCATGCAGTCCCTGTGTATGTGGCTGCCCTCACCGAAGAAAACACATTGCCTTGACCGGCAAACAGCTCCGCGTAGTTGTAGGCCTGAAAGCAGACATTGACTCGAAATGGATCGAAATGGGAGGTCATGTGCATGATGCAAAAGAACATTCCCCAACCAGTGGGTGAGTCTCTTTCGAGCTTTTCATGTTGATCCTGACACACTGACACCTGTGAAGGGGAGTCATGGATATGGGGATGACTCAAAGCCCGGCCTGGTCTGGCGCTGGAAGGTTCTTCGTGAAGAAGACCAGGATGACGATGCAAATGAACGCCTATCAGAGGACTGGACACGGGGGCAGGATTGCATTCTATGCCGATCGATCATTTGACGTCAAACACACTTCTGGTTGTTTCGAAGGTGAACATGACATATTTGGCACCAACTTTCAACTAATGTGTGCAGATGTGTCTTGCCTTAGGTGCATTCAGGAAAAGTAGGCGATGTACAAGGCGGTCCAAATCCACGGTTCTCATGGCTTCCGACTCACAGGCGTACACGAAATGCTTAAGTGTTCAACCCGTGAAAATTAACATGACGTTCCTTCATGTAAAACGTGCTGCTGTAGAGCCCGCTCATGCAAATCCACATTTCTGCACATACGCGGAACTGGCCGTGTTAACACTGCGCATCTCAAGAAAGATCAAAATCTTTGATGTGCCATGAGTAGAACACAGCTTGCATGTTGTCCTCAACACATCTAATCTAAGGCCTGAGGAAAAGACATGGAAAACATGCAAGCAACGCGGGATGCCAAGCCGACTTGGGTGTGCCGACGAGCGCCAAAGCCTTTTCGGCCATGAAGCTGTCGGACCAAGACCATCACCTGGCCGGGCGCGCGCGCCCAACAAATGTCAGCAAGCGCACGCATCACTGCGTGCCAAAACCCTGGGGTTGCGAATCGCTTGCTGGCTGCGTGCAACAAAGTTGTAACACAGAACTGACCGTTTTTGAGCGGACGAACTCTTTTGAACTCTTTTGCACATGTTGCTGCTGCTTGCAAAC
>CAXIVM010001248.1:0-50202 GCA_964035705.1 Porites rus
GTACCATGGCCCTTGCTGAGGGATACTGAAAACAACTTGTCAGATCGAACTCTTCAACCATCTCAACATAGAGCTTTGTCCAAAAACCGTCGCTCTCGTTCACTTTTGTCCTCAAATGAGAATCGGTGAGAGGTTGAAGCCCCATTGATGAACTCGATCTATAATTTCCACCCAAAGTCACCCCGACATAATACGTGAGCCTTCTCACATACTGTCTCCAATCTCTTCCTGGCTCGGCTGTACGAGGACCAGCAAACGGAGCTGTAGCGTAAGCAGTGGTACTGCTTCGATAAGTCCAGAGATTGAATCTGATGGGTTTGCCAAGGTAGTCCATACCGTTGCACCCGATAGTCGTCACACCTTCAGGAGGAAGCGTGACAAACCATTCTTTTGGCTGTGCAGGCTGTTTCGGCCTCGGCATGGGTTTGCACTTTGGCGGAGCTTTCGGTGGAGGTCGTGGAACATCATACGCTCCATGAGGTACATCGGATGACCAAGGATCCCATTGTTCATTGTTCCTTTCCCAAGGTGGCCTAGGACCTGAACTTGATGAAGTGTAAGGACCGCCCGGTGGTACCGAACTTCCTTTTCCTCCAAAAGTCTGGGTATAGTCATCACGATTCTTTGGTGCTCCACTTTGATCTCTTGCCCTTCTTGCTTCCTCCCTCATCTGTTTGGTGATTTCATCCTGACTAAGCCCTCTGTTCTTGGCATGATGGATCCGAAATTGACACAACCATTGAGGTTCCACCGCACTGAAATCTTTCAGATTGGGTGGCCCGATTGAGGGATTCTCGAAGGTCAAGTAGATCTTCTCCTTTGGCTTGCCCAAGGTCTCCATATCTGGTTCTTTATCCAGGTTGGCTTCGGATAAATGGAGCTCTGCAATGTACTGATTCAAGATGCTGATCGATGTGTCCCTTGCAAGAAGATCTCGATGGACTCCTAGTTCAGCACCAAGGACATTGTAACCTGCTGTCCACACATCCTGCTTCACCTCTGGAAACCATTCTTTCAAATGCTGAAATGCAACGAGCATCTGCGCATTCGCTTCAGGTCTGAGGGAAATGGCAGATTGCTCAATGACATGCCTATGAATGCATCGATACAGCGCTTGGATGCACTGGAAATTGTTGATTGCGGCACATCTTTCCAAGGTTCCTCCCGATTGCCCTTTTGCAATGATCTGAATGAGGTCAGTCAAGGACGTGAGATCTTCGGGATGGTTCTTGTTGTGAAACCTCAATGCAAATCCCAATGACGCACCCGCCAAGCTGATGTATCTGCAGCTGCGTTCCCAATGTTCGCCGGTCATCGCCACGTAGTTGCTGCTACGACCTTCAATGGGTATCCTGTGATGCAGATCATTCATGGAATCATAGAAGTACCCGTCCCTCGTGATGTCTAGAAGTGAATCTTTTGACATCGCAGTGGAATTGATACCTTTCATGCCTCGTTTGGCGACCTTCTCATTCAGGTCTTCCAACATCCCTTTGACTGGTGCTTCTTGGTTGAAGGGTTCCGGCATGAATAAAGTCATGAGATTGTCTGCAAATAATTCCAACCTGTCCCAAACATCATTGGATGCAAACGCCTCATAGGGAAAGTGACCCGGATTAGGAGGAGGTGGCGGCCCAAGAGGTGTATGTTCTGGTCGTACCAGTCGCTCTTGATTCTTGGCGATGCCGATCACCCTCTTTATTCCAGCAAAGAATACCCTTGCTACCTCATTGCCGTCGTCCGTCTGTGGGTCGTACTTGTTGAGCAACACTCTAAGGGTTCTCACGAGGCGCTCCTGGATGGCTCCACCCTTGGCTTCAACGGCACAATAACAAGCGCTGATAGAGTAGATGGGTGGTACCCCTCTCTCCATCCACTTCTCTGCCAGTTGCAGAGCTTGTCCTGGGTCCATGTCCTCGACGAACTGTCTAGGAACAAGTGTAGGACTCTCCTCTCGTCTGCTATCCAATATCTGGAGGTGTTCTTTCAGCTTCTTGGCTGAGGCCATGTTCCTCCCTGTGGTTCCATATGCAGTAGAACGGAACATGTTGAATACACAATCTCCACGATGTAGGGATGTTGTCAATCTCCAGAAATGGCTCACGAATGCTAATGAGTTCCCTCTTTGTGGTAAGGTTGTCGGTGACAGCCCACCAGTGATTGGATGGAACTCAGCGAACTTCTTCTTGGCAAATTGCTGGATCACGCCGGCACCAAAATGGCTAGCTTGGTTGATCTCAAAATCTTGCTCAAAATGATTGTGAAAGGTAATGACACTGGCGCATGAATCATGAGTGTCATGGTTATTTTCACAAGTGAATTTCTTCTTCTTAGAATCGTGAACCGACTGAATGATCTTGTCAAATCTTTTATTGATATTGACTTCCGAACATGGGTTGCCGTTTGACATGGAAGGATGCGGCGACCGCGACCAATCGTAAAGCACAGGAGCACGGCTGGTCACATGCTGCTTCTTCCACAATGACAATGCACGTTTGTTCAAAGTCTCTATCATATGCTGCGCAATTCTAAGAGTATACAATTGAGTTACTCTCGTTTCTCTTCCGGCACAAGGTGCATGCTGATGTTTATGATCACACTTCTTCATCAAACTTTGAAACTGCACCCCCCACGACACAATCCTCCACGGCTTCTTGATGGGTATATTTCTATGACCATAATGAGTTGCGAGGCCATACATACATCCGTCGAAGTCATGTACGTGTGATTCCGTGCCTTCTATCAGAGTTGTCATTCTATCATCTCTCCAATACTCGCAACTTCTAGGTAGCTCAGTAAGCGCACATGCTCCTATTGCGAATACATGGTCAAGCACATTGGCAAAGCAATTCCACAACGACCAATACAACTCTTGATGTTTCTCGATCTGCATTTCGGCCTTTATACTTACAGTCCTATTCAAGCGATTCCACGCAGAACCACCAGTGCAAGGACCCGCAAAGAAGACACAATCAAGACTGGACCGAACACATGCTTTCACTTTATTGATGCCATAAGCAGAGCAGGCATCGTCGTCCTCTGTGATTGTCACGGTGTTCATGAACTGCTTCTTCAAACAAGTCTGGAGAAAGGTAAACCAATTCTGCTCTTCAGCACACATGAGGACTAAACATGGAACATTTCTTTCGAGCTCTTGTAGCATGATGCATCTATCAAAGATATCTTGAGGACCCTTGACGTCTTGCTGATGGAGTTCGAACTGATATTTGTGTGACCGTCCTGATCTCCTTTGTAAGACCAAATGCAACACGGGTTTTCTTCCCGGAGGTGTGTCACTTGCAACATATTTTGCTGTTTGTGCAATGAACATGTGCTCATGGGCAATGGTGTTCATCCCCCATGTTTGTATGCCTGTTGCAATCGCCGTGACATCGCTCTTTTGCTTGTTGTTGCTGTTGTCTGTCGTTTCATGTTGTGGGCTGTGTCCGTGACCGTTGGAAACGATCAGGAATGTTGTATTTCCTATCCATGGATCGTCCTTACCTACGGAATTGCCCTTGAAACGCCAGGAATCAACTTTTGTGTCCTTACCGCTCTTGTAGTACTTCTCAGTCCTACGATAATCAGACAAATCCGACAGCCGGACAGGACAGTGTGAGTCTTCGCTAGGGACAAACTCTTGTGTTCTCGGCACATTATGCACTCGAGTGAGTGTGTCGCCATCGCGTCGCCATTCATCTCGGTAATTTTTATTTGTTTTTGAATTTTTCCCCTTCGAATCCAGGCGCACAAAATGGTCTTGCACCGCACCGAAAGCGCGAATTGATGCACCGTCCTGCCCCCCACTCCCCCCATGAACAAGACGTAGAAGCGTGTTGATCACACGAAGGGTGGCAGGATGACAATTGTTGAGAGGAACCTCTTGTGACTGGAGCAAAGCTGGATCAGTCGACAAGGAGGCAATAGAAAACTGTAGCACAGCGTCAGGAGTCCAGGGAACATTGGCTAAGGCCAGGAACGGAGATTGAGATAAGCATGCGCCCGCCTCGGGAGATGAGGATGCCTTGGAGGCATGATACAGGAAGCATGCACGTTCGACCCAATGATCAAAGCGCAAGGCTTGCTGCAGTGGCGTAGCTTCTCGTTCCACACAATTCCAGGAACCATTAACAAGGACCCATGTACTCCGACACGTGTCTGACGGTATGTAGCGACCCGGTGGGAAGCGACGATAATAGACTGGGACTTTGACGACATAGATGCAATCTCCATTGGGGAGATCCTGAACACCTTCTTTTCCTGTCATTCCTTTGACAAAGACTGCACGAGGCAAGACCGGAGTCTGAGTGTATGGGAAATTAGGAATGTCGTCCGTCTTAGTCTGAAAGATTTGATGATCGATTTTCTTATGATCGACTGATGGAGAGACCATGTCAGCCAACTCTTTGGAGCTCAAATCCTCTGGATCAAGAAGGTTGATCAACATACAAGCCCGGCGCCACGCAAGTGGAGTCCGAAAGGCCTTTGTATGGATATCTGCACACATCTTGTGGGAGATCTCGTAGAGCAGCACGAAATGGTCCTGTTGAAAATGTTCACGCAATGAGACAATGGATATCCCATGAGTGCGTTCAAGATGACGCATGGTGGGATTCTTCCCGGTTCTGGCAACTCCAATCATACCTTGATTATCATCATGGAACAATATTTCAGGAGCTTTGCCCGAGAGCGTTTGCCAGAGACCGATGGAGGGTATCCCAAAGTTACGGAGAGTGGAATCTGCCGCGACTATTTCTGCTTCAGGTGTTGAATGGCTGATACATCCTTGACGCTTGCTCCCCCCAGCAATGGGAAATCGTGTATGCTTACCTTGAACGTGCATGTGAGAGCCCGACGTGGAACGAAGGGTCTCACCGCAACCAGCAAAATCAGCATCAGCGAAGATTCCGACTGAGAGAGTTGCGATCGGATCGCCAACCCATCCAATCATGCGCTTGTCTAGAGTACTGTTGACATAGCACATGAGATGATGCAAACGAGCATCATCGTTGCTGGTCCATTTATTCACATTCCTGGCCAGCATGTTGATTGATCTCAATAGATCGAATCGAGCAATTCTGGCAGCATACAACAACTTCATGAGTATACTCGCTGCATGTGGCGCCAAAGAACCACGGTTTCCATCGTCCGGAGTGACGTCAGATTCGGACTTGGAATGCAACTTACCAGAATACTTAGGGTCAAAGGTGTTAGCACACCATGGACACGTAACGGCCTCTTTCCCTGGAGCGGGCGCTCGTGCGGGATGAGATTTGGTTTCTTCTGGGACGCTTGGTGTCGTGACCTTCTTCAATTTTGTATCATGACCGACAATGTCTAAATACTTTTCGACGGACAGTTTCAACAATCCTTCCATGTTGTATGAGACGGTGTTGACTACTGTTCCATCGTGGAGTTTGGACTCTCCTCGTGTGAGCATGCAGCCGAGATAAAGTCCAAGATCAGTCTCGGGCTCAATCCTGAGTTTCGTTCGTAGCATAGACCATCCTTTGGTCATGTTCTCGGTTGGTCCGGCAAGCTTCAGGTCGTCCACATATATAACGAGAAGAAGTTTCAGGCCTTCATGAAAATACATTGATGGCCATTCATCACCAATTGGCTTGAAGCCAAGTTGGCGCACCTGCGTATCGCAGTGCTTCTCCCACATTGTACCTGCGTCCGGGTGTCCATACAAGGCTTTGAGGAGGCGTACCACTGGTCGATGATACTTTGATACATCAACATCATCTGGCCACGCGTCTGACGGTAACTCGACCCAACAGGGCGGTCCCGTAAGAGAAGCCTGAATGTATGCCTGAATCGCATCAGCGAGCTTGACCGAATGTCCGGGAACACATCCATAGAAATCTGCCCATCTAGAAGATTCAAAGGATGCTGGTGAATTGCCCAAGTCCTGAAAGAAAGCTGCTTCCCAATTCTGATTCTTCACTTTGTTTCCTAGCAATACTCCTCTTCCCTTAAATTTTCGTCTCTCATCACTCATTGGCAGCTGGTAGTTCTTTTCCACAATGATGCCATGAACCCTTGCAAAGTGCACGACCTGCTTCAGAGTGAGCGCTTCTTGTTTTACGTCGTAATACTCCCGGATCACAGAGAAGTCGAACACTCCTTGCTCATGAAGTCCCAACCATTCTTTTCTCATTGAGGCTTTGGCCTTGGGATTCTTCAGCATTTCTGCTCGACTAACAGGTCTGGAGACTGCTGCATTGAACAGGTTCCGATAAGCACTCATCGGGTTCGTTGCGTCGGCATATGTGTATCTTTCTCGATGTTTGGAAATCGAGTTGATGCAAGGCATTGACGGAAATGACAAGTGATGATCTTTCAAGTTCTTTGTGAAATCTTCGGTTGTACATCTATTGGATTCCGTTGGCATTGCATATGCTACTGCCATATCGTTGAGAATTTCTCCATTGTTGACATCAATGATATTGAGTGGGTCCCAAGTAGCACGTGGACCGAACCCATTCTCCACACTCGTCCATTCCTCCCATTCGACTAAATAATCGTCGTCGCTTGGGAGTTCTGTGGGAAGTGTAGATGCCGAAGATGGACTATAGCCCCCCATGTCATCGTCATCGGTGATCAGCGTCCGATCTTTCTTCAGATTGATGAAGATGTTGGGCGATACGTCCTTAGGATCATCATCCTTGTCTCCCTTCTTTTTCTTCTTCCTTTTGTCCTTGCTGGATCCCGCACCTTTACTCTCTCTCTCTTTCATCTTTTCTTTCTCGAGAGCTTCTTTCTTCTCAGCGATAGCTCTATCAGATAGAGACAACGCTTTCCATTCTTCTGGAGTATATTTTGATCTTGGTCTCGGTGATGACCTGAAGAACCTTCTTCCGTCTGATCCAACCTTATATGGATTCCCTTTCCTGTCCAGTTTCACGGTTTCACCATCATCATTCAAGTAGATGATACCATCACTTGCTTTTCCCATGGACATGTGATCCATTGAAGGATCTCCAACTGGCGGGTGATCTTCCCTGCTGGTCGAAGGTGGTACCTTCGCCTTGGCAGGTTTAGACAATATTTTGGAGTGACCGCCATCAGGTTTTGGATCATCATCATCACCGGGATCATCTCGTTCTTCATCATCTGCTTCATGATCTCCAATGGCGTCTTCGTCGTCCTCATCCCTAATCTCCCTTTCCGCAAGCTCCTCAAAGTCCATACCGGGCTCAGTTGGTTCGTAATCTCCATAGTCAATCATTTGACTAGGATCTCCGACCTCTGGCTCTCCATCTCTCCTATCACGGATCTTCATGCCTTCCAACGTGTTGTTGATCTTCTCGTATCCCTCCTTCAACGGGAATTCGATGGGAGCGAGGAATACCAGGGTCTCTGTGAGCTGTGGTGTGAGTAGCTTTCTGATAGGGCGATTGGCATCAAATGCAAGGCTTTGATGTGCAAAAGTTTCAAGACTCCACACTCTGTATTGTCTCGACCAGTTCATCCCGGGCTTGATCTCATATCCGGCGAAAATACCTGGGATTCCCTTGGGATCAAACTTGTGCTTCTGCTCAATCCTTCCTTGACTGCTCGGCATGAAGAAGACCTTTGCACCAAAGGGAATCTTCTCTCCATGGAACTCTTTTCCATGTAGCTTGTACCAAGGGCTCACTCCATCCTCTCCTTCCTCAATGTTCAAAAGATGGCTGACGCATTCTACTGCATAACTCCAGAAACATGGTGGTAACCCCGCTTCTAAGAGACAAGTTGCGGTTGTCATCATAATGAACTGATTGTTCCTCTCCGCCAGAGAATTGTTCTGAGGATGATTCGGTAGAGAGTGATTGAATGGGATCTTCAGTTGCTTCATAGCCGTCTCAAACTCTGGGGCTTTGTCGGCATAAGCAATCTTGATCTTCTTCAATCCTTTGAAGTGGTTTATTGCATTGACCACGTCCTTGGTGAACTTCTCTTTCGACGGATAGGCCCATATGACGCCTGTGTACCTGTCACGAATGACGAAGATCTCTCGGTCAGTACTGATCCCTTGATCAAGGATGTTCCTCGTATCGACAAAATCAAAGGTAACCAGATCTCCAAAAGCTTTGAGCTTTCTCTTGAACGCTCCTCGATGCGTCTTAAAGTGTTTCATCTTTGCTCTGATGCATGACTCACAGTAGGGATTCTTGTAACGATGTGTGAGTAGATGTTCGATTTTCCTGGCATCTGCTTTCAGAGTTCCTCTTCTCACCATTCTACTTGCACCGTCAACAACATCCACCTCGATGTCATAGCTTCTGGTTCACTGTCACCGGCGACATCTGATCCTACCTCATCTTCTTCTCCAGGAGATGCCTTGAACTTCTTATTCCTCTTTCGCCTTTTGACTTTTGGAGGCTCAACCACAGGAAGGTCGTCATTATCACACATGATTCCTTGAGGATCCACATCACAGTTGATGAAAGTCGATTGGTAATCGGCTTCATCTTCTCCTAGGGTGAACCTTGCGATCATCTCCGCCCTTGTATCGTCGGTGGGAGTACAAAAGTCACTGCCCTTGACAATATATGGGATGTTTCCCTCTACTTCTAACATGATCTTCTTGTAGTCCGGGGAAACCATATACGGGTTGCCGCAGGCTGGCCATATGAATGTGTATCCTTCCTCCATGCATTTCTTTCCAACAGACAGTACTGAAGGAGACTCATCTAGGACGAATGGGGAGTAGGTAGAGTCAAATTCGTCGAAATGAATATCGGCGACTCCCTTTGTGGATGTCACTCCATTTGCGGTATAGAATGACATTGATTGGTCGCTTTCTCTCACTTCCAGACCCAATTTCTTGGCTCTGCCTTTCGATATCAAATCATACCCACATCCTGTGTCCATGATGAACTTTGTTCTTGACCCTTTGGCTGGAATAGACAATGTCTTTGTGTCTGCATGATCCTTCTTTCCCTCGCATACATGAGGAATGATTTTATGATGGAAAACTAGGCCGTCATCTTCGTCAAAAGACATAGTGACCGCTAGGTCACCCTTTGGTCCGACTGGTATTCGGATCCTCTTGATCTCAGTGTAGGGGACCATCAATATGCCTCTTGCCTCTGCGACCTTTTCTTCAAATCTGATTTGTTCTTTCCTCGTGTAGCAGGTGAGCTCTTTCTCATCGTATCGTTTGATGTCCGGACGTAGAGGTTTCTTTTCTACTACCTTCCATTTGTCCCTGACTGAGTAGATCGCTTCGTTCAATATGATTTCACAAGTCTCTTCATCAAAGGACACTTTTGCACCTCCTTCTCTTGCCTTGGCGGATGCAGCAATCCCTTCATCTTCGGATTCGTCCATGAAGAGTTCACCGTCAATGGCTGGGGCTCCAGGCTTCGCCTTAGGCTTCGGTTTGGGCTTTGCCTTGGGCTTTGGCCTATCGTCTCCTGAGTCAGCTGGTGCAGATATCCCTTTCTTAGGAGAGGCTTTTGGGTCATGGTAGAACTTGCAATCCTTCCCTTTGTCACAAGTTCCTCGAATCCACATCCAACATACTGGCTTGTCATTCTTTCCGACAGAAGGTCCTCTGGATGGTGATCTGGGTTTCTTGTGACTGAATGGGCAATCTTTCCCCATAGTGCAGTTACCTTTCACGAAGAATTTGCATGGTATCTTCTTCTTATCTGCACTCGGACTTCGGCTGCGATCCTTTCCATCACCTTTACCTTTCCCCTTTCCCTTTTTGTTCTTGTCTTCAGGATGCTTCTTGGGATTGGGTTTCGGCTTCACTGCAGCAGCGTCTTCTGAGACAACCTGTTCTTGTTGCCCTTTTGGTTTCTTCTTCGGATCAGCTGGTGCAGCTTTCAGTTTTGGAGCAGGTCCGCCTGGTTTAAGATTCTGAAAGATATTAGCCACATTCTTCACTGCCTTCTCCTTTTCCAGGATCATCCTGTCTTCAGTTTGCCGTTCGATGTGCCTTCTGATCATATCACGTAGATGTTGGTATGTCTTCTTGGCATCATCGTCGTTCATGCTATTGTAGGCGCTGATGTCGTATGCCATGAGGTTTGAGTTCCTGATCTTTCTCCATAGGAGATCCCGAAGAGTTTCGTCGCTCGGGACGTCAACGGGCTTCATCCCTGCCAGAATCTCATCCCAAGTGTGGAAGAACAACGATAAGTTCTTGTCTCCTTGATATTCTAGTTGGTAAAGGTGCATTGAAGTATATAAGACTTCCACATTTGATGTTGTCTTGAAATTCATAAGGATCAGGGCTAGGACCTCTCTTCCCTTTATGAGGCTTGATGTTCTCCCTTTTGCATTGATCCTCGTCCTCAACTTCATAGCTACACCTGAACCATCATCTTTCGCATCCATGACGACCTTGGTAAGAGCTAGGCCGAGCTTAGCATCGATTGAATGGAATCTTTGGTCTCCTGAGTCGACAAACTTGTCCGGATCAGGGTCGTCCATGGCTTCTTTGATCCAGTCGATCCAGGGCTCTTGATCTGAATCATTGGCCGCAATGATGATCGATTGAATAAGATTTGCCTTCCATAGTCCAAGATCATTGATCCTGGGCCATGACGGAACGTTTATCTTTGATTCTTCCTTCCTCGATACCTTCATGATTGTAGAGGTTGCCGGTGCAAGATGAGATGAAGAGGATGCTTCTGTTTCTGAAATCTTATCCCTCAATGATTTGTTCGCCTCGGATAGCTCAATTGATTTCTCCCTTTCCTCGGCGTACTCATTGTGGGTCTCGGCATACCATTCATACATCTCATCTCGGCTCTCTGTCATTTCATTGTACCCGTCCTTGTAGTATTTCGCCTCCTCTTTTGCGTTCCGAATCTCATCTTCCTCGGACGCGTGGGTTGGTAACCCGCGGTCTCTGGAACTAGGACGTTTGCTGTACCGAGAGACTATGGGTGCCATTCGTGCTTCTGCTTTTAATTTCGCATTTTCCATAATAACATTCTTTGTCTCCTTCTGGCTTTCCAATAGTGCATTCTCCAGCTCTCCGATCTTCTGTTGAATTTCAGCACCATCATCGCCGAACATAGGAGCTCTCATCATATTCTCTCTTTTCAGCTGTGCGTTGGCTTCGGATAGAGCGAGGTTGACGTCTTTCAATTGTTGTCGTTCACGGATGGAACTTTCTATGACTTCGTTGTTGAATATTTCTCCTTTTGCGATAACCTCCTTTGCGATGTTTGCTTCGTATTCATGGTGGCTCGCCTTCTTTTCTGCCATTTCTCTAGCAGAGACTTCAGTCTGGCATACAAACATCTCCATTCTCATGCCCACTTCCATCTCTCCTATCTCCGCTCTCGCGTTGAGTTCAGCTCCACGTGCCATAGCCAGTTGACCTCGTAGATGATCAATAACCATAGCCTCCTGATTGCTCTGATCTTGAGATGAGTGAACACTGTGTTGGAGACGTCTTTCCCTGACCTCACTATTCCATTGTTCTTCTCTCTGGTGTTGGATCACCTCGTGCATATTGACATTCTCATCCTGTAGCGCAATCATTCTAGCTTGTATCTGGTCAGCTATTCCGACGAAGGCTGTGTTCTCATCCTGAATGGCTTTTGATCTTCTATTGATCGCCAATGAAGATTCATTCTGTTCTTGGATGTGTCCAATTGCTGCTTGAAGCTCTTGGGACATTCTGTCCTTCGTGGCTTTCACAGATTCAAGCTCTGAATGTTCTTGATGAGTTTCTTGTGCAAGCTCTTGATATCTCATGTAGATATGTTCAGCTGTCGATTCCGCCAAACGTAGCTTGTGCTCGAGCTCTTCAATTCTTATTGTTGCTCCTTCATCTTCCTGTGTCATCTCCTGTAGATGTTCCTGCATCTTCCTGTTGTAGTCAGACATTTGCCTGAACTCCACTTCAGCCTCGTGGTGTAGTCGTGAGTACCCGGCTTGGATGCATTCATATTCTTCATGAAGAAAATTGTATGCGTTTCTCGCCGATCTCAATTCTTCACCCAGCTGAATCTCTCTTCTTTGCTCTTTTGTTCCTCTATCATCGTCACGTCTCTTCTCTATACTCCTTCTTGGGGACCTCGCGGTAGACGTTATAGGCGATGTAGATCTTGTTGTAGTTCTCATCGTTCTTCTTGGTCCTACGGGTGCAAGATCGGTCAGATTCCGAGCCGGTGGCACGGATCTTTCCGAGATTTGTGATCCAGTAGGCATAGTGATAACGTCAGCATTGGCTGATGAATCAGTACCCATTGTAGAGTCTGGTGACGAAATGGTGTTGGGACCACCAGGAGCAGCGAATGAATAGGGTTCGCTTCCATTTCCTCCTGAGCTTGACATTGCAGGTTTCTGTAATGACTAGTCTTGTTCTTGGTCTCGTGTAGCTCGTACGGCTATAAAGAGCGCGTACGGCTGATAACCTGCGAGTGGATCTTAATCAGCGAAGTTTGAAGCTATCACTGACGGTCCATAAGCGGCGTAGCGTCGGAACGGAAACCGCACCTTTTCTAGTCGCTTGATCTTGAGCCAAAGTACATATGGTATACATATATATGTACAAGTTGCACTGTACGTGTCGCTGCACTTTCATTCGCAACTATATATAAGTACAAAGTGTCATTATTATTGTTACTATTATATAGACTATAGATAATAACTGATGATATATATAATTATAGAATTGAATATCATTCGATATCGATAAACGGCAAATATGTCAAGGACATCTTTTGAACGATTTCTGAATGGAGAGACCGGTGATGAGGCCTTCGAAAACCGCCCACAAGCCCAACTCCATCGGCCGCGGCCGAGCCAAATGTTTAAAACCATCCTGTTTATCCCAGGGATTCTGACCATCAATTTACAGTCTAATGGTGCTTGAGAAGTTCTCATTGTCTTACCCTGTTTTACTATATAAGGATTTTGCTCTACAAAGCCAGGTCCGCTTGGTCTTGGAAGGTTAGGGAATGGAATTCATCCAAGCTCCTGAAAATGAGCTTTTCGGAATCTAGTTGCTGGGGCCAGCTTGGCGAACGCACCAGCAAGTGGACGAGGTGAGGGGCATCATCCTTCATGCGCAATGGTAAATGATCAAAGGAAGAACAAGGACCATCGGACCATCTGATTATATCTGATTCATGGTTCTTCTTTGGGGGAAAGGTTAGATAAGGTTTCCAGCTTCGGTTTCGCTGGTCTTCAACCACCCCTCCAGAAAACGCCCTCCGCAACCGGCCTGACACATCGCGTGAGCCCCAAGCCGAAGCGCGAAGAGGTGCCAACCACTGGGATTTCATCCTCATACCGCGCGCGAAGGCGGTAGAAGAGCGAGTCCAAGTGGAACCTCGGTGGGGTCATGGTTGGTCAATCGACGGTGGAACCTGGGCCATGCCGGATTTTACGGAAACAACCCATGAAGGGTCTGACACTGGGTCTGACAAAGCTGCCACAGCACTGCATCTCAGCTCTGCGCCCCCGTGTTGACTGTTGTCTTTCGCGGCCGCCAAGGACACGCCACGACTCCGTGGGGCTGGAAGAAGTTTAGCCCCAGAAAGACCCCCGAGCCACTCACCACCCAACTGATCGGCCAAGAATGGCAGTCCCAGATGGCTCGTGGAACCCGAAGTGTTCGACCCGGTGAAGGGAGGCCAGGATGAGTCGAGTGAACCGAACGCCCGAGGTCGTGACATTTCTTGGGGAACCCGCGAGGAGGGAAACCCGAGGGGGACTCACGTGATTGCACAAGTTGTTTTGTGTATCTTTCCAGATCTGTCGCGACATGTTTATATAGAAACGAGACCTGAGACCATGCACACATGGCTGCAAATCTATGGCAATCTTGCCAACTACCCCAGAGTGCCCTGATCTGGAAGCGTTACAGCTTGCAAGCTCTTGTTGGCACCGGGATATAAGTTGATGAAGAGTTGGCATGGTACCACGGAATAGGTTGAGAAGCTAAAGGCACATGCTTAACAAACAAACACTAGGGATGATATACTGTTCTTGATCCCTCATAAAAAAGACTCAGGAAAACAGGAGCAGGAGCCACCTAAGTCCCTCTATTCCGTTCGCCAAAGGGAAGGCCAAGGCGCAATGGATCACGATGAAGCATGTCACACTTGGTTCCAATGACCATCCAGGGCTTTTCGGCATTCAAAGGATCGAATTGAATTGCTTCCTGCGCAGAACACTTCGTGATGTTCGGGGATTCGAGAAAGCTGGACAGCCATCCTTTTGCCGACTGGTCCAAATGTTGATTTCATGATTTCGAGATGAAACTGGTCCAGATGAAACTCCCATGACCTCCCATGTTATGCAAAAGACCCTTCAAAGGCCGCCTGCAGCTCATATTAGCTGTTGCTGAAACTGCCTTCAGCTAAACCCTTCTGCACATGTTTCGCCTTCTGCAAATTAAGGTACTCGCACCATGAGTCGGATGTCCTGCGCTAATCACGCATAATTCTCGTACAAATTCTTCCGCTCGCCATGAGAGTACAAGGTTTCACCCAACCCTGGTAGAATCACAAAGACTGATGTCATCCTGACTCCATGCTCCTGCATGCTTCAGCAACAAAGTCAGTTCCGATTGTCCTCCAGTCCTCGCTTCTCTCTTCCCCATCCTTCCCATCCCGTTCCACCCCGCCGGGAAAGCGGCGCGGCGCAGCGAAACCTCGACCCGGCCTGGCGCAGCATCTCCACCTCTTCCAGAACCTGGACTCGGCACATCTGCCCGGCTCGCGCAAGGAAAACACGGTGAACACATGGTGAACACCGAACGGTTCACCGTGGTTTTTATTGGTTCTTTCGTCGATTGAGAGTGCATAAGTCCCCCTTCCAGTATCCTGGCGTTGACCCACAGCCAAATGATGTAGCGCATGCTGCAAAGGCACATCCTCCTCCGATTTCTCTCCTCGCGCCACATTGACCACGAAAGCCAGTGCTCTCGAGCGGTAGGTATGCCGCAGAATTCGACGACCCATCAATTTGTCCTCAAGCTCAAACACAGGGCGCACAGTTGAACAAGGGTAGGAAAACAATTCTGTCTTAAGAATCAACATCAAACCAAGCAATCAAACCACCAGCAATGAAATATCGCCCGCAACGGCCAAACCGTAAGCAAACATCCTCTTCCTGTCAAGCAGGGGAAGAAGGGCTTCCATGGCCTGAGGTCTTTGCCGTTGCCCGTGGATCGAACGAGCGTCCGCAAACCCCACCGTCGCTTCATGCCGGAAAAGGTGGAATACGATGTTCATGGTTTTGGAACCTTTCATCTGTTGGGGCACATGCTCAATGGCAATCTGACATGCGTCAGCGTCACTCATGCACTTTAGACCACTTAGGACCCTGTACAACATGTACAAGCAGGTCTTTGGGGCCACACCTGGGAGGAACCAGGTGCTCAAATGGCGTGGGTGCACCCCGTGAGAAAGCTCGAAGAAAGCATGAACCATGTAGGATCCTCGATGGATAGGCAAATCATCCGATAAACGTGCTGACACATGCAAACCTCAACATGAGAAAGCGCCAGTCTGATGAGTCTGATGGTTTCACGAAGTTCTATCGACTTTCTCGGATGCCTTCACACATTTCGGCGATCATTTAGACTAGAAGTTCGCCCGAACTCCCTACAACTCCCCCCTCAGTTGCCGGTCATCTTTCACTCTGGATTGGTTTATCAACAAACAGAAACCAAGAATCCTGGTGAGCTCCATGCTTGAGCCCAGGCAAATCGCAGACTCTCACTTCAACTCCTTGGTGACACCCCAAGCTGGCTGAGGCCACGCGTGCGCGCTTTGATGTGTCCGGCGCCCTTTCCGCTAGGGAACCGGTCCTTCCTTTCTTCCCAAGGAACCCATATGGGACTGGATTACCCACAAATGTGACATGATGTTTCCCTCTCTTGAAATTGCCGGTTTTCCAAACCAATGTGACCAAATATGATATTAGGACCCAACATCCAATCCTTTTGATAGGTTACACTGCATCTCCCCAGTCATTTAAGTTCTAACCAAAAGGCGGCTTTGCAAGCTTCAACTCTTCATTTGTCCATCAAACAGTACCGAGATGTACCGAGCATATTCCGGCCTCCCGTTTTGTCTGTCAGGGCAATCTCCCCAAAATTCACAGAAGATCCTCTTGAAGTACCAGTGGATTGCTTTGTTTCTTTGGGCAGGACTTTTGCTATCTTTGTTCATTGAAAGGTCCGTATGTGCACATGTTGTTTCATGTAATCATACACACCCTCCGACGCAAACGTCGATCATACACCTCGCCATACACATACGCCAAGAGTCGATCACGGAAGCAAATCACTCCCACATGTGGCCTGGCAAGGGCTCATATGTGGCCCACATGGCCCCTTCTGGATGAATGACATGGCTCCAGAAGCAGCGGATCGCTTCTAGCACCTGTTGCATAATTAGTGAATCTGATGACGTTCACATCCCCGTGAAGGAGTTGTTACTTGATTTGGGAAGTGATGCATGGTGCATGAACACGTCAAACCACTTGTCATTGATGATAGCACTTTCTCCTAGATGAAACATCATGAAACACACACACACATATATATATATATAAATACCTTCTGAACCAGCAACCCGCTAAAAGTAAGGATGTCGGTTGAGAAAACAGGGCCAGAAAACATCTATCAAACAGGGCCCTGTTAACATCAGAAAACGGTGTGTCATCTTCGCGCCAAAGACATATCCCAACACAGTTCTCTCCGGTGCCGCACCGGGTGGTGCTGAACTCCTCCGGTCCAATCCTCGTATGAGCTCGGCTCATGGCGGCCTGGAGTCCCCAAGGTGGTGATAGATGAAAGAAGAAGAACTGGGATGAACTATATAGGTACAGTATAGGTAGCATTGAACTGGGTTATATAGGTATATGTAAGTCTACTATTACAGTAGTTGGTGTAAATATGGCGGTTTATGATTCCAAACACGACCTAAAAGGACTGGAATAGGACTGCCGCCCCAAAGACCCTCCGTGCACTCACCACCCCTGGCTGTTTCTCGGCAGTCCTATGGCAGGCCCATGGAGTGTCTGGGCTATATAGGTACAGTAGATAGCATTGAACTGGGTGTGTATATATAGGTATGTAGGTATACTGTTACAGTAGATACACTCCCTGAACTCGAAGTGGATGGAAGACGGCCCCGGCCCCAAAATCTCGGATGCACCAAGCCGACACACGACGGTTCCGAAGACCAAACAGGTGGACCTTCCGAGTAACCATGTGGTCGGATGATGTCGGATGTGATGTGGTTGCCAGTCGAACATAGTCGAACTGTCTAAAGACACTGAGAATATTTAATATGTACTTAATAGACTCAGGCTGTTGCAGAAGCAGCTCGGCTCAAACATGCTCAAACAAACAAGTATGGGCACCAGCGGCACCAACCAGCAAGTGTACTCTTTCTTTCCAGTCTTTATGCCACCGATCGTCCCAAGTCATCATATGGCGTCACACGGTCTCCGGTCTACCGCGCCAGCAAGGAGGTCTTCCCTGCATTGGGCAAACCCAGCAATGCCACGTCGTTCAAAACACGGAGCTCCAGCTCGAGCCGTGTCCTGGAGCCGTGACGGTGTCGAATCGAGCCTTGTTACGTTCGTAGCGATGCACTTATTCCTAATAGCTTATTGTTACTACAAGTAAGGCACTTGTTTCTAGAAGCGATGCACTTGTTCCTAGTAGCTTCCTACCCCCCCCCGCCGTTCACCGGATGTGGCAATCGAGTTCCCAGACTCTTCCGTTGGAGCATCCGCAGGCTCACATGATCGTTGAAACAGCAACGTTTTCCTTCACATGCGATTCACAATGTGGGAATGAAACATAGAGGATGCGAAGAAGATCACCACCCTGCTGTAAAGGGGCTTTGTATGAGTGCTCAAGGGAGTGTAGAGATTCATGAAGAAGCAGCTGAATAAGGCTTAACGATGCCTCGCAGCTGTCTTTCTATGATAGTTAGGATAGAATCCTTTTGAGCTTTCTGTACAACTGATCTAGCTGTTTGTCAATGATACATTTAGGAAGGGTTCATTCCTTGAAACCAAATCCCAATGCCACCAAGGTGCCTTTGCCCAGGAGTACCCCTTCGCATGTCGCCTACACAAAGATCAAGTTGGATTTGATGTCCACCAATGATCCAAAGCGATACCTTCAATACTTGGTGACCAACATTGCCCACAAGAGGATCCTTTTTGGGGCCCGAGATCTTCCTCTTCTTCATCTTCTTCTGGAATATATTTATCCAATCCATTTCACTACAACTGGTTTTGGCATGTTTTGGCTGCCTTCCCAATTGACAACTTTTGTGTGCTTCTGATTGCTTCTGCACAAAATACGCACACAAACTTTCTCTCTCTCTCTCTCTCTCTGTGACACGAAATGCGTTTCAATCATTAAGAGTCAAACAGCTTGCCACTTACCACCTTGATGTTGCATCTCAGAACCAAATTCCACCCCGCATAAAGCCAACATCAGCTGGGTTTGAAACACAACCTACAAAGCAAATGTGTGTTTTTCCATCAACAGTTCCAAGCACCAAACCGCCAGCTGTTTTCGGTGGTGCCAAAATCCGCACCCACCAGCTGTTACGCTGCGCCTTTCTTAAAGGACTTGGGTCCAATACCACCAATGCCGCCCTTGGCCACAACATAGGTGTCCAAGTGCCGGAGGAACCTCGGTGTCTTGAGACAAGGTCGTCAAATGAAGTCAACAGCCGACAGCCTCGGATCATCTTTTCTCGGATCATCGACTCGAAAAAAGACAACAAAAATCCAATTTCTATGGACATCCGGCTGATGCAGATGAATCCGGATTCCATCCGAGTCTTAATCCATCCACCGAGACGCAAATGACATGAGCTCAGTCCTAGATCCAGGAGATGACATGAGTTGAAGGGAAGAGGTCAGGGTCCAACTACGGGCTGAACACATGGCGCTGGCAACGAGCTCAACGAGCTCAGGATGCTCAGCTCGTCCAGTGGACACCAATCTCCAAAAGCAGACTTCATGGCCCACCAAAGGAACACGACAAACTTTTGAACTCCTGATACCAAGCAGTCGGTGTGGTCCACCAAACCATGTTCTTCCGTGTCTGGGTTTTGACCAAGACCCCTCCTTTGACCGTGCTCTTTCGTGTTCCTCTCACCTTTCAAACATCCGAGACACTGGTAGCGGAACTGCGGCAGGAAGATCCGCCGGCCTTCCTCTGTTGTGTAGCCACTGAAGATGCGCTCCCGCACAATGGTGCCCAAAGGCACCTGGGTCAGATGGATGTTGCATGGACGGAGTTAATCTGCAACCATCTCGGGTTGGAGGATTGCGCATATATGTAATATATTATATATACATACATACTGTATGTTTGATTCTGTTTGATATATTTTGAGGATTAAAGTGATTAAAGGATGATTACAGGATATCTTGCTGTTGGCATGTTGTGATCAAAAAGCAGGAGGAACGGTTTTAACATCAGCTAAGCGTGCACGATATCTGGTCCCACACTTTGTTTTCATCCCGCGAATCAATGACGTGCAGGTCAGATCCTCATTGCAGAACAATGTTTCCATACGTTCCCAAAGAAAGTGCCTCTTCTTTTTAGGTGTTTACCTGCCTCAGGTTGACACGCTCTTTAAGCATCTTAAACCCGTGAGTCCACACGGATGCCCGTGGACATCGCCTGCAAGTAGAGATCATCCCCTGTACGACCTCGTCGGGTGTCGTGACCGTCAGCGCCATGGGGTGCAGTGACCTTCCTGGAGAGTGCGGACGGCGCCAGTGGTGCCCATGACGCTACGTATGACACAAAGAGGTAGGAAGTAGATGGCACCATGGCACCATGGCCCTACATCTACTCGACAAGGTCGGCCGCATGGTGCTAGGATGTGCTAGGTAGGCCTCTCGATGGAAGTAGATGGAAATGGGAATGAGAACATGGGAATGGACCCACAAGAGACACTAAGAGACCTATACCAGTCACGACCGCTCTGTGACTCCGTCAGTACCTCTCCGAGTGTCTGCGGAATATCCAGGAAGCTCTCAATCTGCGTCGTCGCTTTGAGTATCACACTGCCTCCATGCCCACCATAGCCGGGCCCTTTGGGCAAATGCGGCCGTCTCAAGGCATTGGGCGCAGGATTTCCTCCGTTTCCGGCCTTCGCCATCAACCAAGTCCTGTCGAATGGCGCCAGACGGGATGAAGTTGAATCGTTTGGGTCTGTCTCAGAGGACAACTGCTGTTTGCCAGTTCCGCATGTCTTTGGGGATTATCTTCTATTATTGAAAATGCAAGCTTTTGGGAACAATCTCCCGGAAAGTTCTTTGCAAACGAGCACTTCCTTGATCTAGCTGGTTGATAGAGCAGCAATCAACAGGCCTCTGCCCCTGACAAATGAATGTGAGTACACTCTCTCCAAGCAAGTGACGAGGGTTTGACTGAAATTGTGGAATCTGCACTTCACTCACAAGTCACTGCCCTGAGACGAAAGCCCTGAGAGGTGTTGCATTGCTATGTCATACTAGTTCTAATCCCAAGAATTCCCTCTGAGCAGTTCTTGTCATCCTGCTAAACTGCATGGCTGTTTGCATTGCTCAGCTGGGAAGAGCGTGCAAGCAACTGCCACTCCTGTCCACAAAAGGGCGCTGTAGACGAGGAAACGACTCCAGGTCTTGCTGGCCAAGCACCTAAACGGCAGGACGCCAAAACGGCATTTCTTGAAACGGATGATTTTGCACAACACTCCCGAATGAGGGTTTTCAATTTTGGCGAAGCGCAAGGTGTCCTAGTTTTTCTTAGGCTCTCTGTGTTTCTTGGAATGGATCCATCTGTGGAATAGATCATATAGATCCTGGAGCAAGCAGTTTGCAGGCTGATGTTCGCCAGGACCAGGCCCGGCATGCCACGGCAAGGTCAAAGCTCCCAACGCTCCCGACAGCTCAGAAACACGTTGAAGGTATGGATGATACAATCTCTTTGAACTGTATAAGAAATGCATCCTTCATCAATGAGAGATTTCTCAAGTATGTTGTCCATTCCAGTGGTTTGGGTCATATGTTGGGATGCAAACACATCCGGGTCCTTCAAGGCGTCTGTTTTTGTTCTTTTCTGATGTCTTCTTCATGTCAAAAACCATACTAACAATCTTGTACCAATGACAAAGGTATTGTTGTGTTTCCTTCAATATGGATTTGTTACTAGGGGCCTCCCAACCAATGGATTTTGTCTGTGTTTGATCTTCCCAACGGACCCTTTTTTGGGGTCTCCCTATTCAAACATAATACACACTCATGGCAGGTTGAATTGAGAATGATCAACACTAACATGCTCCCTTTTCCACTTCTCCGGACCCTTTCGGACGAAGGAAGCCTCCACGACCTGGTTGGCGGAAGGCTGCTCGGTGCCTGGCTGAATCTTCTGAAATGGAAGAAGGAACGCCAACAATCTGGGTGGCTCTCTTTAGGAGCACTGGCAACTTGTTGCAAACAAGAAAAAAACGAATTGTCTTCGTATTGATTGTATGCCCCCCAACCCCCAAACAGCTCACACAAACAGCTCACCTTCTTCATGGACTCAACGACTCCCTCTCGCTCTGAAAAAACGGAGCCGGGCAGACTGATGCCGAGGTCGGGGGCCCGTTCAGCGGCCCTGCAATCTTCTTTTCAAGAAAATGATACCGGTTGAATATCTGCTTGGGCTGAGGTTTTCCATTTTACAAAAGAACATGAAAGCCAATGATAACCATTGTATAGTGACATATTCAAGGGGTATTGAACATGATTTTGTTTGGCGCCCAAAAGCAATTGATGGGTCCAACCAGAACCTCTGAGGATATCATAGGATTCATATCTAAAAGCTATAATATGGGTGTGTTTTTGAATAGGGAGACCCTCAATATCCCTCAATCAATGGGTAGACCCAGTCTATTTATTGTCCTTCTTCCACGGGGTCGAGAAACACCCCACCTAAACCTCCACTTGAGAGCCAAAAGCCTTCTGAAAACGAGCATCAAAAAACCAAGAACTGGGACCAGATCCTGGCAACCAGATTTGAGAGTCCAGTGTTTGAGAGTCCAGTTGCACGGTGTTTTTTCGAGTCCAGTGTTTGTCCCCCTTTTTTTCACCGTGACCCATGAGACTCCCAAGGTCCCGGTCAACCCACATGACCCGCCGGCGGGACACACAGCCGGGACACACGACAAAAGCGAGAGGACAGCGGTGAACGCAACGCGGTGAACGCGAGGGTTCGGCCGTTCCGAGCGAGCTGTCCGTGCCCTGCAACGACGGAAGGGTCTGAAAACCGGAATTGACATGGCTAAGATGATGGGATCCGCCCCATGAGGCAAGGGGTGTGAAAACCAGGTCGAAAGACCCGAAGATGAGCCCGACACCCAGATTGTCCGGAATTCTGACGCTTGTCGAGGACACGGGACTGGACTTGAATGATTTCCCCTTTTAAAACTTGACTCCCTTTTACACTCCTTGACATATTTACCGGCCCCAGGCCCTGCCTTCCAAGATCATTTTTAAACATAATTGACCTGGCTTTATAGTGATAAAATGCTAGTAAATCAATGGTGGTTGGAAGTGATCATGGAAGCGGATGGCACACCTGTGTATTCTGAAAATGGTCATCCTTTAGGGGCCATGATCCCTGCCTATTTTAAAGCAAAAGTCCCTTCCGAGCTCTCCGAGCCACCTGCGCGTCGTGCTCTTCGCCACGGCATCGCTATGCCGTGCCCTGGCTCATCGAACGGCGAACGACGCGACGCGACGAGCGATATCCGGGTCGGTCCATTCAACTGGACGACCCTGTCAGGCTTCGAAATGGAAAGACCAAAGCATGGTCGTGGTCATGGTGTGTCGTGGGACGAAATGTCCTTCAATTGGTGAAGCCACGTCATGTGCTGAGGTTCAGTGACTGGCCAGCGGCCCAGCGGCCAATTCAAAAACCACCTCACCGCCGCTTGCCACTTGCGTCAAGGATCCCAAGCAAGCTATATTGGAACAATTTGGAACATCCATTTGTTTCTGGTTGGGACTGGGGTTCCAGGATTGTAGCATATAAATCTGTGAGATCCTTTCAATCCCTCTAACCTCCAAACCAACCTATGAGCGACCCGTTGACCCGAGCGCCTGACGCAGCGTAAGCAGCAGCGCTGACCAAGGCGCCGAAGCAGCGGAAGGGCTCCATCGATCCCTGGCAGAACAATGCGACTAGGAAAGAGCGTTGGCTTACGCCATGAATGAAACACAGGCGTACAAACATGTAATGGTAAACTCCTTTAATCCCTCCAAGCCTACAGAACAGTGTCTCCAATCACCTTCTGAGAAGGTACTTGGATCTCTAGGGATCTCTAGGAAATCTACTGTAACTGGATACCTATGGAATCTCTTGCTGTCTCCTTCCAGTGCAAATGGTGTTGATTGGCCAAAGTGGGCACTTCCCCTGGAACCATCTGGACCATGCTTCAACACAACCAGATTGTGTCAACATTGAGTCAAACAACGCGGAGGTTGAGGTTCACACGGGTTCTGGCAGTTTCCGTGAACATGTGTGAACTGTTTGTTGAAAAAACAATCATCTGTACATGGAATATCTCTGGCTATTTGATGCTATTTGCCGTTTGCCAATTGCCAAAAATCCTTTTTCAGGGTGCTTCAACTGTCACTGCAGTCAAACATACCATACATCGCCATACATGACTCTTTGTGTTTTTTCCATGGGTATATCCATCCAGTGGATTGCTGAATGAATTCGAAATCAGATTATCGCGGAGCACCCCAATTGGCACGAAAACGCTGCTTTTTTCCCCTAACAGCTCTCGCATCAGCTCTTCTTCCCCGGGTTCTGCTTCCATGTAACTCATCATCTTCCTGCAAGAAGTAGATGGTCTTTGTGGCATTGGAGCTGGGACGGGTAGAGTTTTCCGGGTCGCGCCGAACATCTAAGGAATGCTTCCGGGTTTTGCTTCTACATGCCCCAGTCTACTGTGAGGCCAAAAACCTTTGGTGTGTTTTCGACAGCGCTGTTGATCCCTCGAACCTCTGTCCCACAATGGATGGAACCTATGATTCACCGAGGTTCGTTCCATAGCAAATAAGGAAACCCACCCAGGAAACCGACGGTGCTCGCTCGAGTGCTTGGTGCTCCTCATATCCTCCGGCAAAGGTGCTCGAAAGGTCATCGTTTCGCCAGTGCTGGGATGGTTCCTCAACAGGCCGATTCTGAAACAGAGTTCCGGTTCATCTATCCAACATATACTGGAGTGGTTGAAAGGGGGGGAATGTAGGTAAATGTGCCAGTCCCCTTTGTCTGTCTTTTCGGAAGATCTCTTCAGGAACTGACAAAACACAACGGAGCTGCTGAGTTGAATGAGCCGCTGGCCTTTGAAAAGGGCAAAACAATCAAGATCGCTTCAGAATCAATCAAAACAGCCAAGCTGTCTCGAAAAAACTCAAAAAGATCTGCCAGATCTTGGAGACCAGTTTCAAGGAGAGTTCATATGCATGCAGCATGGGCCTTTGCACATCTGCTCTTCGATTGATGTGCTGCCAGCCATAGGTCTCGTCCCCAAGGATGGGCGTGTGTTCCGAGGCCAAGTGCACACGAATCCTGGGAGTTGGCAAGCGGCAAAACAAATGGTTCTGATCTTTGACAGAAATAGTCTAGCTTGGTGAATGTCGATGCAACATGATGCAACCATGCAAGTCGAACACAAACCTGCGAGTTCTCCTCCAAAAACATGGAGACATTCTGATCCATGTATTATATATCCAACACTTGTCAGCACCAAACTGGCCAGGACTCTGGTGCGTCCGCCCGGTCCGTGGCTTCACTTCCACGAACATCTTCTCTCGATCCTGAAAGAACCGGCCGCATGGTTTGAAACCGAAGACACCATTTGGAGGGTTCCGTAGTCTTTCAACAAGTGATACCATCAGCGGTTCTCTTGTTTCGAGACACGCTGATTCCAAATCAACAAGATGCAACCCAATCTGGCCAGCTACGCACATGATGGCAGAGTTAGGTTATAATATGTAGAAAA
The DNA here is from genome assembly GCA_964035705.1 of Porites rus. Classification (NCBI taxonomy): domain Eukaryota; kingdom Metazoa; phylum Cnidaria; class Anthozoa; order Scleractinia; family Poritidae; genus Porites; species Porites rus. The sequence goes on from CAXIVM010001248.1 coordinate 25,005, forward strand.
GCAACAGCTGCGTTGAACAGGCCTTGGTCAACGTACATCGGTAGTACATATCCCAGACCATCCATGTATAGCACAATTACCTACTGTACTACATTGAGGTGGTTTCAGGCATCAATGTGGGTCAATATTCCATACATGGATGCTCTGTGTATGGGTACCGGTAGTAACATGTGATATCATGTGATATAATTACCTGAAATCCCTCAAGAGACCCGGGAACCTAGAGATCCAAGTACCTGCTTAGGTGTTTGGACTCTTTGAAGCTTCTTACACAAGAGACCATAAGAGTGTCTCCTTCTTCACAGTGAAAAAAAAAAACGGGTGGCAAATCCATAGACTGATCCTGGAAACTCAAAAATACATCCGCTCCATCCCTCCCTGGATCCTGTCTGGGTGTCCTGTCTGGACATCTCAAACAGTAGTGGGCTGGGTAGTCCAGTCAGGACACCCTGAGTCCCCGAGTTGTATGGGCCTGGTCAACCTGAGATAACCAAGAGAGGTATCCAGTGACCTGAAAAAGGACCCGTCACCTGAGCTACCCTATTAGTATAGTCTATAGACCCTAGGGATCCAGTCGTACGTCCTCAGAAGGTACTTGGACCCTCCAAACCTACATAAGCAGTCTCCAATCACCTGACAAGGTACTTGGATCCCTAGGGAGATGTCTGGGTCCTTCAACCTCGGAAAAAAGAACCGGACGGACCTGCCGCGCTCGATCCCTGGATCGACCGCTTGGTCGCTGGCAACCGATCCAGAGCGCTCTTGGTTTCGGAGACCAATCCACCTGGCTCCCGAAGAAGGTGAAGGTAACTTTTGCGGGGGGGAAAGGCTAATTTTCGCGGCTTCATGAGGTCTTCAAACATGTCCAAAGCCCTTTCTTTTCTCTCCGTCCTTCGCAAGAGCTCTCACACGGCTTAAGGCTGGCCGACCACCAGTCTCTGCAACGCCCATGATGCGTCGATTGGACTTGGATCGCGCAATTGCTTTGTCAACCTCAGGCACTGCAGTGTGGTGAGAAAAAGGAGGCCGTGGCGTGAGACGCAAAAAGATTGCACCCCACCTTTGATTCACAAGATCATTACCCCAAGAATCCCTGCCAAGCGGCCCAAGCATGGCTGGACTCACACTGGAAACTGAGGATTTCTCATGATTTCTCTAAATAACCTTCTCCAACCTGCTCCGATCCGCAAACTAACCAGGTGCAAAATCCGTTCCGAGGCACGACATAGCCACCACCCGGGGGATGCCCCAGGAAGCACTTGCGTCCACCCAGCGCAAGGGCGAGGTAGGTCTTTTGCACTTCACGCTCAGCAAATGCTTGGCTCAGCACCGAGAAGGATGCGACCTGGTCTCAGAATGAGCTTCTGAGTGGCACAGCGTCACAGGAAGTGGGTCAAACAAATGAAGGGGAGCATCGGATGCTTCAGGGAGTTTGGGTGAGTGACCAAAGGATTTGGGGTCCTTTTGGTGACTGTAAGGATCCCTGTTCAGATGAGGGGGCAAGGATTCCTGGTCAGATGAACCCTCTGTTTCCAGCTCTTAAAACGCCGGAAGGCATGAATTTGTTCCCGGGTTTCCGGCAAGGAGTTCCTTTGGATATCTTCTTTTTCCTCCAGTATCCCTTCTTGATCCTCCTTTTTCCAAAAATTCAAAGGTGAACCTTTGACTGGGCCCTTGGCTACACACAAAGAATATCTCGGTTCCAAGACTGAGAACCAACAGTGGATTGCTAACACATGCACATCAACCGGATTAGCATTATACAATAAACCCTGATTCATGCAGCAAACTAACAATTTACGTGTCCATTTCTTGAGAAGATCTCGGCTAAAAACATCTGGATATCTATGTACTTGGATACTACACCAGGCTCTCCAGGATCATTCTGAATCCATCTGAATGTTATTATGACCGCCAACGTTCTCCTTCAAAAACAACAATGTTTAAAAAACACTCTTTGGTGAACACAACCTTCATACAATCATCTCAATGGCATGTGCGTGGCTCAAAAAAGGAAGCTTACATTACACAAAATTTCTGTGATTATGATAATGTTTCCACTACCATTTTTATCCAATTTGAGATACAGTATTTCCACGGACAGGGTGAGACCTTAATCTTGAGCCAAACCATGGTCCCCAAATCTGTTTCCTGCGTCCGCCGAGCATCGGTCTTTGCTACAGCGATCACACCAGTGGTGCCCACATCCAATCGGTGCACAATGCCCGGGCGAAGCTCAGCAGGGGTTGGCCCAGCTCCACAAGCAGTGGGCAATCGATGGACATCTTCAGATGAGAAACCAAAATGATGCAACACTGCATTCACCTCAGACGGTTGTTTGGTTCCAATCTTAGTTGGCTTTTACCATGGCATTGGCGCTTCTGCAGCCATGCTGCAGGCTTTGGTTAGTACTTCGAAACCGACGTCGGCATGACCTTTATACCAACTGACAAACATGAATCGTTCCAGCGGAGAGGAGGCCCCTGTTGCGCTTTTGGGAGCGTCTGCCAGGCGACCCGATTTACCGAAACAAAGGTGCCATTGGATGCTGAGGGTGTGTGTCAAAAAAAACAGTGAAACCTTCCATTTCAACCCTCTGTAAATAGACCCAAACCCATTGGTTGGGTGTCTCCCTATAATTGGGTGTCTCCTCCGACTCCTGCTCGATTAGTCATCACGGAACAGCCGAGAAGTCGAGAAACCAGTGTCCCGGTCCAATTGCCCGGGGCAGGATGCACGACCATGCCAGACGGTTTGTTCACGATCAACAAGTCGTCATCTTCATACAGTATGTCCAACTCGATGGCTTCTGGCTCTAAAGAAAGGGCTGAAAGATCCACCAGGAAGGACACGTCAACTATGTCCTGAAACAAGAGCAATTGGCAAAACCCTTCGAAAGTGGCAACGGATCGTGCAAAGGCGTCATCTGGGATGTTCCAAGTCATCCAGGGTCCTATTCGTCAAATTGATTTGTAGGATGTGTCCACCCACTAAGCTGGTCACAGGTATTCTGTTCGATGACTCGATGAAGCCTGAACACCATCTTTACGAACCGGCTCATTGTACCAGCTGCCAAAGCCCAACGATCACCTTGATTGTCCTGCAATGAGCGGGCTGTGTTCAGGGGCCTTTTGCGCCACCCTCCTTGGGAGGCGACGCCGGTAAGCACCTCTAGTGGCTGTTTTTAAATGGCCCCAGCCTCGTCCAGGGGAACGCGTTGGATTATGCCTTTTCTGTGGGTCCGCTTACGGTAAAATTGTTCGCACAGGGCTTTGCCCGCGGCAGCTGACCCGTGGCATCCAAATCCGGCCCTGCCAATTCGATTGCCGCCAGGAGATTAAAGCACCGTCTTGCAGGGGGTTTAATGTAGTCCTCTGATTGATAAACGCCCCTATAGAATAATGTCTTTTTCCTGATTAATAAAGGCCACCAGAATAATGTCTTTTTTGCAGGGATAGTTGTAGTGGAATATGTTTAATTGTTATAGTTTATTTTTCCTTTTTGAGTTTGCTGGGGTTTGCTTATCTTACAGGCTTTTGGATGGAGATTTCTACTAAACATTGGAGGTTTCCATTGAGATTTGATGCTCTTGGAGGCTGTTGGATGGAGGAGATGTCTATTAAAAAATTGAAGATTTCCATTGAGATTTGATGCTTTTGGAGGCTTTTGGATTGAGATTTATATTAAACATTTGAAGATTTCCCTTTCTTTTCCTTTTTATTTGCTTTACTTACATAAGCTCTTTAGTCTTTAAGTTTTCCAAACGTTTCCCAAGTCAGTGCACACTTTCTTTACAAAATCCCTTATTCAAAAGTATGGAAAAAAACAAATAATCATTCAAGCAAGGGGGGTAGTCCAGCAAGCAACTTTCTGACATTATTTAGGGAGTGCCCCTAGAATAATATCTAGAGATTTCAGGTTTAAAAACTATTTTGCTTTAAGTAAACTTGTATTTATAGTGACGGACAATCACTTAGAACATAGTTTTTTTCACCAAAAGAAATGCGTCACATAGAACATGCCGAGGACCCAGCACATAGAACAAAAAAAACGTTCTAAGCCTTGCTCTTAGAACAATGGAAATCCTGCACTTAGAACATATACACGTTCATATATATATATATGTGCATATATGTAGGCACAATATTCAGCTTTCTGTCTGCATCCAGCTCTTTTTCCCCAAAACAAGCATGCTGCATTCGTGCCTTTTTGGCCTGGGAACGTGCTTCCAGCATGCTGCTGCCAAAAACCAGCAAAACTAAATAGAATTACAAAGTACACGCTGATCTCTATCATGCTGGGGAAAAGGTGAAGTAAAGAGAAGGTTGGACAAGCTGGCTTGCAGAGTATCTCATATCATGACAACACTGGAAGCTGCAAAAGTTCTAGTGACTTCTGATCTATATAGTTAATTATCAATGCTCATGGATTGGGTTGCCCGCGCAAGTGAAATCACCTGTTGTAGCGCTTCACATAGAACATCCGTGCCTACCAGTCATGCAGCTAGTAAGTACATATCAGTACATGATAGTAGGAAAAACATACCTGGGCAACCAAGATTGAGAGTCTGCAAAAGCTCTGTTGGCCTTTGCCTATGTACACCTATGGGTGGAAATAAGCTGCCTGTGTTGCATTTCTAATGAATGCAGAGGTTTCCCCAGCACTAGTAGGCCAAGAAATTGTGTGTATCATTATATGCTCATACATGTATAATATACTATATATAGAAGTACGCATTGGCATGCTGTACAAACTACTGTCAATGGTGAGAGGTGGTGATGATGCAGTGATACTGCACATAGAACATCCAAGAAAACCTGTTTGCAGGGTAACCACGAGGAAAACTCTACCGCAATGACATAGTGTGTATATATAATTGTATATTCATGCGTGTATGATATACTTATGTCATACTATATATATATAATATAATATATTAAAGTATTAGTAAGTATTGGCATGATGTACAAACTATTGTCGATGGTGAGAGGTGGTGATGCTGCAGTGATACTACACATAGAACATCCAAGAAAACCATTTTGCAGGGTAATCACGAGGAAAACTCCACCACAATGAAATAGTGTGTATAACTATATACTCATACGTGTATGCTAGACTTATGTTATATAAGTTATATGAAAAATATATTAAAGTATAAGTAAGTATTGGCATGCTGTACAAACTACTGTCAATGGTGAGAGGTGGTGATGCTGCAGTGATACTGCACATAGAACATCCAAGAAAACCTGTTTGCAGGGTAACAATGAGGAAAACTCTACCACAATGGAACATGTACTTTTGTGCAGCTACTCAGAAAGAATGCGCAAGCATTCGCCCACCAGGCTGACATCTTCACACATCCATGTCTAGAACGCCTTTGTGCATTGTGCACTGACCACGCGGTCGAGCTGGGTTTTCCATAATCGATCTTTGGGGTACTGCTGTAGATGATTCTCGAGCATCCCGCGAATGACCTGTATATATATATATATATATTAGTACATGAAACATGTTTTTACTGGGGGTTGCAATTTGCACCCCTGGCAGCTAGGACCCGCACTTAGAACCTCCGGTAAACTTGCTCAAAGCTTTGAAGTAGACTGTAAACAATACCAACCTGTGACAGCCTTTGTACCAATACCACCAGTTTTTGTGAGTTTTACTTTGGTGGAGGGGTTGTCCAAACCATTCTCAACCCTTCCTGCAGCCCACGCTTAGAACATCGCAACATCCCAGCATCCAGCAAAATGTCAAGAAACCCATATTGGAATGTAGACATTCCTGGTGGAAGCTCTTCTGGTGGAGCTTCATTAGGCGCCGGCAACGGCGGATCAAGCTGCGTGTACAAGCCCCTAGTAGCATCCTTGCCCCTAGCAGCGATGCCCTTTGTTACTAGTAGAGAACCTTGTTCCTAGTAGTAAGGCCAGGAGCCCCTAGTAGCATCCTTGCTCCTAGTGGCGACCCTACAGCATTTCAACCCAATCGCGTCAAATGTTTACCCAACCTTGAATAGTGACGGACAAGCATTTAGAACAAATTCAGATAATTTTAGAATAATTTTCAAAAATGAGCTCTGTTTGTTCTAAGTGATGGATTTATCATGTTCTAAGTGTTAGGTTTTTGCATGTTCTAAGTCTAGGGTTTAGCAGCTCCATTTTCTTGTTTATTTTTCACCGATTTGTTCTAAGTGATTGTCCGTCACTATATTCCCTTTCTTTTCCTTTTGATTTGCTTTACTTACCTAAGCTCTTTAGTCTTTAAGCTTTCCAAAAGTGTCCAAAAGTCAGTGCACACTTTCTTTACAAAATCCCTTATTAAAACGTATTGAAAAAACCAATAATCATTCAAGCAAAGGGGGTAGTCCAGCAAGCAGCTTTCTGACATTATTTAGGGGGGGGCCCTAGAATAATGTCTAGGGATTTCAGGCTTAAACAAAAAATGTTGCTTTAAGTAAACTTGTAATCATTCCCTTTCTTTTCCGTTTGATTTGCTTTACTTACCTAAGCTCTTTAGTCTTTAAGCTTTCCATTAAATTTTGGGAATTCCATTTCCACTTTATTGATTTCTTTTTTGTTTTAGTATTCCAGAAGTCTCGAATTTGAGAGTTCATTGATTTCCTTTCATTTTTAATATTGCCGGAGAAGACCAAGAAGATTTTAATGAGGATTAAAAAAGATTTTGCAGGTCTTTCGGTTCAGATTTCCATTGAAATTTAAAGAATTAGTTGCATGTCCATTTCTATTTCCATTGATTCCCTTTTATTGTAATATTCCAGATGTCTTCAATCTGAGGTTTCATTGATCCTTTTTCATGTAAATATTCCAGAAGTCTTCAAAGTTAGGTTTCTTGATTCCTTTCTTTTTAGTATTGCCAGAGTAGCTCCAGAGGTAGCTAAGTAAGGATTCTTTATTTATTAATCAATTGATTGGTTTCCTGGTATACTATTTTGGAGGCCTTGGTTGTTGAGGGGGGGGTTGATTAATCAAGAGTCAACATTACGGGAGTCGGAGACTGCCTGCTGGCTAAGCATACATGCAGTCCCTCTTGATATTGTGCAATTGCCTCAAATCGCTGCGTTGCCGTCACGTCCATCTGCGCGTAGACCTGCGCAACGATATCGCACGCGTGAGTTCTACTTTTTTGTGCGATTGATGAGGGGTCGCAGTCGCAATCTGAATTACGAATTGTGCGCACGCCAACGCCCTTATAAGCCTGTAAAGACGAACCAACGCATTATTGGGCAGACTTGCCCATGTGTCTAAAGAGCTTCCCTTTTGCACTCTCTTGTGTATCGTTGGGGTGTCGTTTTGGGTATCGTTTTATGATGTTGACTTTTAAAACATCAAGCTGCTTGTAAGCACACGTGCTGCGCTCACACTACACCAAAGAGAAGACAACCCCTTTCCAAACAACGACAGGCGGACAAAGGCGCGTACCCTGTTCAGTGGTGGAGCCCGGGCCTAGCCATTCCTCATAGGCTGGGGCCAGCCCATGAGCCAAGAGCCAGGACACAGCCCTCCAAATACAAGCGTTCACAATCCCTAATTGCCCGTGACACTTGCAAGAACAAACCAGTTCATGAAGGACGCCCTTCAGACCCTTGACAAACGCTCAGAAGAGTTGCTGTAGCAGGACGATATACCAAAACAAACTCAAACAACTCAAGGAACTAATGCATATAACAATAGGGGTACAGGACAAAAACAGCATTGCACTCTTGGATGAACCGCCCTTGTATAAAGTGATGACGATAATGTTGAAAACGACTCATATCCTTCAGGATTCTTCAGGCATGGAAAGTCGATTCGGGGGTCGCTCCCCACAATCCATCCAAGCTGCTCCTTGCTGGAATTTCCGGAACGACTTCTTGCGGCAGCGGCCGTTCACCTTGACCGCACCCTGCTGTATCAGCGCATCGAAGTAGCTCCGGGACTGCTCATAGCGTTCCTGGGAGATCTGGTGACACTTTGAGCCACGGGTTTTCTCGCTCAGCGAGGTTGATTTGGCCCAGAAGTTACGAGAAAAGGAGAGGGAGAATTGATGCACTAAAACATCAAGGAAAATGGCATGGATCTTTATCTAGTTTCTTCATGTTTCTTCTGCTAGCAAGGGTTGGAGAACTCCCTCTAGCTTCTTGGCTCCCTGTTTCATGGGGAATGTGTGATAATATGGAAACCCCCGGCTGCTTTGCTCCCTCCAGAGCAACAGCTAGGGTCTAGGTCATGCAATCATGCAAATATCTTATTCTTTGTGCATGTCTCTTGCTCAAGTTGGAAGGTCTGACTCACCTTCAACCCCGATCCGAGGACGCTTCCGCGCCGGCGTTTTAAAGGGGGCGACTGAGCTTCTGAAAGGAGCACATCCAATCTCTTGTTTTCCTCCACCTCAATCTGGAAGGAATCCTCTTCGACCGTCTCGTCCGGCGCATTGGCCTCTTCGACCGTCTCGTCACGTCTCCTCCTCCTCGTGCGCACCGTGCGCACGGCCGTTTGTCGCCGCTGCAGGCAGGGAAGACTCGCCAAAGAGGCTAGTGGGATGCCTCAAGCATCGTGGAAGGTCGCTAGAAGGTGAATGGAGTGGTGAACGGATGCAATGCAATGCGGTCTGAATACGACCACACATCGACTCATATGGTTTTTCCTGGTCACCCCAATTGATCGGTAAATATACCAGTCCCATGGGTCTGGCAGGCTGGATAAATATCTTAATAGGTGTTCTATCAGAAAAATCGCCCCTCCACGGTCCACAAAATAAGTGACCACGAAATCGAAGGCTTCCTTGAGACCTCTCTCTCCCTCTCTGATTTTATTCTCTGTCCTTTTGGGGCAAAAATAAAATATCGACAACCTCAAGCAACAAGTCCGTTATACTTTTATACCACCGTCCCAAAGCCCTCGAAACCTACGGAGCTCGGCAGCGGCAGGGGGTCCCACCCGAGCTATCTTGGTGTTGTTTGTTGATTCTTTATTCCCTGGATTTTTTTGGGTGGCTTCTTTAATGGATGTTTTCTCTCTGAAGGTGAATGTTGGTCTATTGAAGAATGTTGGTCTAATTACTGAAGGGGAAAATCTATCATTAAGTTTCAATATGTTTCAATGTCAGTCTGCGGATGTATATATGTGGTCTATGGATGTCTACCTGGGACCCCAAACCATCAGCGTTTTTTTGAGTGCCAATCAGTTTTCAACCGCCACATGGCATTGGTGTTCTGTTTTTGAGTGTTTGGCTAAAACAAACAAAAAAAATCAAGGACAGCTTTCGGCTTGGACACCTTGCCAGAAATGAGTTGCAAACACCCAAACGCTTAAAACACACAACACAACATTCAAAAAAAAAAAAAACATGACACAAACGACTAGAAACACAACACAAACGACTAGAAACACAACGCCGCTGTGTGAACCACCTGAAACAATAACTACCAAAAATACAACGCAAACGATCAACAAAACGAAGCAAACGCTCAACTGTTTGGAGCAACTTTGGTGTTGTTATTCAATACACTTTGGAATCCCTGGAGTGCCCTTCATGACACCGGCACATAGGTTTCGGACTTAGTTTTTTGATGGTTGATCAAACAATCTAAAACGACTAGATTTTGGTAGGTGTTCCAGGCTCCAGGTATGGGTGTAGCACAAGCCCAAAAACTGAAACCTCTTTAACATTCTTTAACCCACTTGCCTGTCAAAGCGAATCCAGGGAGAAGGATGGAGGAGGATTTCGGCTTCCATGTTTCTTGGAGAGTACACCACCAAGGGCTCCAGCATCATTTGGGGCTTGGAACATATTTCAAGGCCACCAGTAGGTGACGAACTGAAACAAGCTTGCGGCCCGTGATAATATGTGAACACCTTTCAAATCTCCTACCCCACACACTCCATGTATAACATATTTACCTACATTTGACCCCTGAAACCACCCTAATGTATCTAAATCGTCTAAATATGCCATACATGGAGCGTCTGGGTACCAGTAGGGATCCGCGTTGCGAGGAAAATCGGTGCTGGAGGATATTGGGCAAAGTCTGGTGCCTAGAAACCCTTGAGTTTGCTTCCTTCAATCGTGTTTCATGAATCTCCACTTGTTCCTTGCTCCGTTCTGCGCTGTCTTCTCTCCCTTGAAGCAGGTCTCGCGACCAACATAGATGACGCCGCCCCGTCGTTTTCCTTTTCATTTTTCGGAAGAACACCTCGAACGACCTGACCCTTCTCATCCCCGGCTCCGGCTCCGGTCGTAGCTTCGTTTCGGTTGAGGTGGGACTGGGGGCCCGGGTGGCAGGATGGTCCAGTCATACCTTCTGCACTTGGAGCCCTAGGGGCCTATAGGGATCCTTGTCTGGCTTCATCCCTTTCACCTCGGAGATGGACGTCCTTTGGCTCCAAGCCACTGGACCTCCGCGTCGGCCCTTCGGCCCCTTCGGCACCAACCACGCGGAGCGAGGAAGGCGGAGGGTGGAGCCGCCCGGTCGGAGCGGCATGGAGACGCAGCGGAGGGACCCCGCGCGGGCGCGGGTCCATGGGCATCGACGGCGTGGCGGGGGCGCCCAAGGGGATGGGAAGAGAATCTCTTTTCTTGGGAGGTGTGGAATGTGATGTGGGAGTTGCTGATAAGCAGCTTTGGAAGATTTTGGAACAAAGACATGAGCTTATGAGTCTCATGTGCTCACTAAGTCGTATCCCGATATCTCCTGGATACTGTGGTGGTTTTGGGGGATGCCCCCACTGCTTTGAAGATAGTATCACCAATTGATGCCAGGCATTGGGCCGTTTGTTGGGCCTCAACTGCGGACGAACACTTGCGCCAAGAGCTCCCCAAATTCGCCACCCTTCACGCGGACATACACCGTCAAAGTCATGGCGATCTGCAATGATGGTCGCAACGGACGAGACGAGAGGCGCGCTATTCAACGCGCGGTGAGTATGCACAGTGGACACGTCAAGTCTCCATGTCAAGCAAAGGCAGGACTGAATCAACTTAACTACAACCCCCGAAAGAATCCGAAAGAGACTCTTGGATATCAATATTAAGATTGACAGCCCCCTCTTAACACTTACAGCCCCCTCTTAACACTTACGGCGTAGCTAAGAATGGTCTTTTGCATTGCTTCGCCAGGACTTACTGGGGTCTCTGGAGCAAATCGTGGATCGATCACCGCCCCACGGACCTTGGGATCTGCAAAGCTGCGCCATCCATGGCGATGGAGGGGCCCAACAAAGGGGCCTAAAGGTCAAAGAAAGGGCAGCAAACCAAATCAAACCAATCCAGTAATTAAACATCTGCTGCTGTCCTGCATGCTGTGAAGCACTCCTCCCTGGAAAGGGGTCCATGGGTCCATGCATGCTGTTCCTTGTCCTGCACTTACCCTCGTTCAACAAATTAACACACCCTCAGTTTCGTTGGCATCAAATTCTTTGGAGGTTACAAATGGTCAGAAAAACCGGGTTCCAATCTGTGAAATGCCTGAGATTTCAACAAAGAAATTGGGGACCAGTCTCACAGCACCCCGGAAGTGTTCGTAGGAGGAGTTGAACTGTGAAAGCAATCTAAAACACTCCATCAAACTGCCACTCAAACTGCCATATATTATTTGCCGAATCAGTTGGGGTGCTTGAGGGAATCAATGTGGGCACGCGTCGCTCTGTGAAGCGAGATGAAAATCGCTGACTCGACCGTCGAGCCGACTCCACCGCACTGACTCGACCGTTGTCTGGATGAGTCAGAGATGGAATTCCCAACGATGATCGCGATGATCTTGTTGATACAGCAAACGATGATCTTGTTGACTGTTGCGTGCATCATCTTGCATCCAAAGTGGCGGCTTTCTTCGCGGCACTGGCGGCTTTTGCAGACCACGCTATGGTCTGAATCCAAAGTGAGAAGTGCATAGCACTGCTGTACACCTGAAGGCCGACCAGTGTCCGGATAGATCTTGATCCCTACAATAGATACAGCAAAAATACGGTCAAAAGCAGCTGTCCTTCAGGATGACTTCAGTCCAGGTTTGGTCATCCATTCCTCTTACTAATCCGTTGGCCAACAGGATCCAAGTTGGGTGAGACTTCAACTCTCAGATCTTTCCGCTTGCAGCTCCTCGTGGCCATGGTGGTTCCAGCGGCGCGGCTTCTCAAAAAGGAACTTGAATACTGACATGATGTGTTCACTTAGTGTATGAGGAGAACACTTATTTGTGTTGATGGGTGTCACTTTTGATCAGGAAGACCATCTGGGTGGCAAATATCAACGGTACACCCAATACCTCGTGCTGGGATCTGAGAAAACTTCCAAGAATAGTTCTGGTTGAGGAATCCAGTGCTAGGACCCTCCAACAGGTCCCAATTGGTGACCTGTTGGAGGGTCTGGTCCGCTCTTGCCTGACTTCTTGCAGGCAAAGCTTCTCCGGACCAAATCACCTGTTCCCAAACAGCCAAACGCTGCTGGTCTTGGCCGGCTAGCTCTGGAATCGCCTGACACTTGCATTGTGGATGTTTCTGATCCCATTCCCACCTCTTGCACATTGAGGATGTGGATACCAGTTGCACCAAATGCACTGCTCCCTTCCAGTTCCATTGACTTCATCTATCTTCATCCGCTTCACAGCCCAGTTGAAATCAGTGTGTTCCTACCGTTTGGCGGGTCCTTGGATGCCTCTGCCCCTGCCCCCCCCCAAAAAAAGAAAACAATCAACCACAACAGCAGCAGCACACTCCGGCTGCTGGATGGCTCTATCTCGGCTCTCCTGATCGTGGCGCTGGATGGAGCTGCCGAAGGTCGCCTGATCGCTGCGGTCGACTGCGGGTGGCATGGTGCCACCTGGACCCTTTGAAGGGTGACCCTTCCAAGGGTTTTGTGGGAGCCAACAAGTGGATGGCATACCATGCTCACATCTTATCACCACCCTACTCACAACTGATCACTCAGGTCACCATGTGTGGTATCTGCTGAATTAGGATGAAGGAGTGAGGCAACGCTTTAGCGTGTCATGTCAGAATTTCAGAGTTCATCGATCGCATATCACTTGTCATAGCACTCCGCAACAGCCGGTAGTCCATTCACTAGCCACATGCATGGCTCGATTACTCCCGTCAACTTCCCATGTAGCCCACGTATTTGGGATGTCTGATTTCACACAAGAAGTCGACCACCTTCCTTCCGAAACTCCAAACCATTCCAAACCTTCTGCCAGCGACATCCCTTGGGCCAAGCATGGCCAACCACTACTGTGCAGCCCCCCAACCAGGCCGCCATACAGCCGCACCAAAAAGGCCACACATACACTGAGTGTCTCCTGACTCTCGAGCCTTTTGCCTGGACGGTTCACCAAACGTTCCATCTGTTCTTGCCTCTTGTTGGGTGGGTACACTCCCCAAATCTTCCCAAAAGGTGCCGACAAGGTTTTGGATGGTTTTGGGATATATCGGTCGCCTTGCCTGTTCTTTCCACGTACTAACCCGACTCGCCTCGAGCCCTCCGACCGGCCTCTGCAGCTCGAGTACTCTCTTCGTGATGCTCGTCAATGCTCAAGTCCTCCACCCGATCACGAGTCGCCCGCACCGAAGCCGCCGGCTGCTTTGGGTGGAGCATCGGTAGTTTGGTTGTTTGGAGGTCCAAAGGGGGGGTTGGACATGCGTCTTCTGATGATTTCTAAAAGTGCTGTGTATTCTGGTTTATGGACTGTGTTGAGACGCACGCTGTGCGCCATGTTTGACATGTCATGTCATGAGTTTCTTTTTCAAACCAACTATATCCCACCGTAGAGGGTGGGCTCGAGAAGCCTTTGGAAAAGGCCGCGTGTGGCGTTAAGTCGCCTTCCCCGCTTCGACCTCGTCGTTGCTTCGTGTTTTGCTCGCCGTGGACTTCGTGTGCTACGGCTACTTCTTTACATTGGTAGCGGAGCCACCGGTCTGGTGGCTCCCTGCCTGTGCACTCCGCGACTACGAGCTCTTTGTCCTGGTTGAGACCTACGGTGGGTTTGATTGTTCTCGCTCTTGCATGGTGGTTCCCTCTACTCCAGCACTACGCCCGTGCAGAGCCCTACGTCCCTGAGAACGTCACCATGGCCTCGAAGAAGGCCCAATCCGCAGGCTCAGGTCAGAGCTCGAAAGATGGCACGTTCATGGACTTGAGGGACAGTTTCGTGCCGCTGTTTTCCGGCCAGCCGGCCGACTATCGGGAGTGGAGAGCTCGCATCCATCTTTACCACAGAAAGATGGCATTGACAAAGCGGTCGACAGAGAGTGTCCTCAACATCGTGGGCTCCTTCACCGGTGTCACTTGGCGGTTGTTTCAGGATTGGGGGCATGAAGAACTAGAGAAAGGAGAAGCCTTTGAGAAGGTCATTGCCACCCTGGATGCAAACTTCGCCTATGACACCAAAGTTCAGCTGCCCACTGATTTCGAGTCATACTTCAATTTGCTGCAACGCACCCCCGGTCAAACACTTTTGCTGTTTGTTGCCGATCATGAAGAAGCTTATAGAAAGTTGCAGCAACACCGCATTGAGCTTCCTCCCTCCGTTCAAGGATGGCATTTACTCCGCCGTTCTGGCCTCACCCGTGAACAACGACAGCTCATCACCCTTCGTGCACCCAACCTGGAGAAGACTGAGGTGATTGAGGCGATGTACTTGATCCTGGGCCAGGACTATAAAGGTGGTGGATGGAATTCAGAGCGGAACCGACGGTTCGGAGGCCACTCCCCTTCCTGGAAGCATCGTGCCTATGCTGCTGAAGATTATGAGGAAGACCCGCACCAGGAAGATGAAGGATGGGAGTATGGCTACTATGAAGAAGATGAGTCTTGGGCCGATGATCCGCAGTCTCAGGACTATGACCTCTACGATGATGGCCAGGACTTCGACCACGACGCTGGCTACTATGGTGAGGAGGATCCCTGGCCTGAAACGGAAGAGCAGCAGAACCCTACACAGATGGCTGCCGCCTACGATGCTGCTTTTGCCTCCTACACGGACGCAAGACGACGGTTTCAGGAATTGAAGACAGCTCGTGGATACCTTCCCATTGTGGCGCTCACTGGTGGTGGTAGCACTTCACCCACGGCTACATCACCGCAGTCGCCCACTTCCTGGAGAACAAAAGGAAAAGGGAAGGGTGGGTCAAAAGGTGGAAAGTCCAAAACCACCATCCGATATCCACCACAAGGAGCTGGCAAATCGGATCCCAAGGGACGAGCGAAGGCCAACATGACCTGTCTTCGCTGTGGCCAGCCAGGCCACTGGGCGGCGAACTGCCCCCAATCGTCGTCAAGTCCTTCGGCACGATCAGCTGGTGTCAAACGACCTGCATCGACCACAGAAGCTATGGCTATGACTCCCGCCGCTGAGGAGAGTGCCCTGCTGATCTTCCAAGATGCCACAGGAGCTGAACGTCCCGAGTGCGTCATGTTGGACCCAGGTGCCAGTGCTTTTCTCTCAGGCTATGGACCGTTCAGAAGGTTCCTGGACCACTTGCGCTCCCTGGACTTCCCGATCGAAAAGATCAAGATGAGCAAGGGCCGACGTCGCTTTCAGTTTGGTGGCGACGCATCCTTGTGGTCCGACTGGTCAGCCCATGTTCCCACCTTCGTGGATGGCAAGTATGGCACGATTGAGTTGTTCCTGCTTCCGGGCAACACGCCCATGTTGTGTGGAAGGCCGATCATCGAGGCCTTGGGCATGACGATGGACTTTGCTCAACGCCGTCTTCGCATTGGAAGCTCGCCCTGGATGTCGGCCACTCTTGGTCGCCAAGGTGAATACCTGTGGTCCCTCACCAATGAGCATGACAATGTCCACTACCACCCGGAGAAGCCGGAATTTGTGCTCAGGACAAATGATCAGGGCATTGAACAAAATGATGGCTTCCTGCTCAAAGACTTCATGGCTGAGGAACATGGCTTCACCTCCTTCGAGAAGATTGATGAGCCAGTGCACTCACTTTCAACCCGGCCTCTTCGAAAGCATGAGCTGAAGACCATGGACACACAGTTGGCCACTCAGCTGAATGACCTGTCGGCCTATGTCACGAAGGAGCTTCACCGTCCTGAACGTCCCCGCATCCTATGGGAGATCTACTGTGGCAAGGCTCGCACTGCTCAGCTGGCTGAAAGTATGGGCATGGAAACTCGCACCTTCTCCTACGAGACTGGGTGGGACTTCGAGTTGCTGAACCACCAGGACGAGTTCATGCGCCTCTTGGAGGAGGAAGCCCCTGATGAACTGTTGATGGCACCAGAGTGCAAGCTGTGGAGCCGCATGCAGACCTTAGGCCGCAGAACTCCAGCCCAGCGAGAAGCACTGAAGGCGGCCCGACACCATCATCATGACCGTCACCTGAGGTTTGTGCGGCGTGTCTACTTGGCTCAGGTCAGTGGAGGAAGACACGTCACAGTCGAGCAGCCCAAGAACGCCTTGTCCTGGAACACCCGTGCACTCCGAGATCTACCAGGACGCCGTGCAGATTTTTCTCAATGTCGATATGGTGCTCAATGCTTGGACACCGATGGAACATGGAAACCAGTGCAGAAGCATACATCGCTGCTCACCACCAAGCGCTCGGTTCAAGACGCCATGTCTCTGCAGTGTCAGCACGATCACGAGCATTGTCCTTTGGAAGGAGCAGCACCTGGCTTTGGTTCGAGAACTCGCTACTTGGAGGAGTATCAGCCTGCTTTGGCCGCTACTCTTGCAGCTGCCTTGGCCGTCGATGAGCCTCCTGCCTTCTGGGAGACTGGACATGCTGCCGAAGATGAACGTGAAACCACCAGCTCCCTGGTCATGCTACGAAGCGAGACCAAGCAGGACGCCATTCGAACAGTCCAGCGCCTGCACCGGAACTTGGGTCATCCTTCACCACAGGCCCTAGGGGAGCTACTGGAAGCCAGAGGAGCCTCCGAGGCCATTCTGCAAGCAGCCAAGTCCTATCGCTGCCTGGCTTGTGCAAAGTACAAGAAACCGGCTCAGGCCGCTCCAGCATCTATGCCCACGACAAGCCAATTCAACGAGGTGCTACAAGCTGATGTCATGTGGCTTCGTCGCGGCACCGTGAAGTATGCCATCATGAGCCTGGTTGACAGTGCGACTCGCTACACTGCAGCTTCACTCATTCAGTCCGAGCACACTGACAACTATGTCAAGGCCCTGGAGCGCACTTGGATTGCACACTACGGTCCTCCCAGCACACTGATCACCGACGAGGGTCGTGGTTGGCTCAGTTCACAAATGGATGAATGGACAGCTGCACACCAGATCAAGCATGTTGTGGCGCCTGGCGAAGCTCATGAGCGTTTGGCCATTGTGGAGCGGCGACACGCCGTTATTCGCAAAGCAGTTGAAGTCTACCTCAACGACCTCCAGATGGATGGACCTGCAGCCATCCAAGAGGCCCTGAGCTATGTGATCCCGCAGCTGAATAGCATGCCAGGTGTTGCCGGATTCTCACCTTCACAATGGGTGCTTGGCTATCAGCCCTCGCTTGCTGGTGACGTGCTGTCTGATGCCACGCAGCCTGCTCACTTTGGAGGCAACCAGACCTTTGAGGAGATGCTCACAAAGCGTCATGCCGCTCGCAAAGCCCTCAATGATGCAGATGCTGACCGACGTCTTCGAAGAGCACTTCATTTGAAATACAAGGGCATCAACTCAGAGTATGCCCTGGGTCAGCAAGTATGGTTCTGGAGAGACGCTCGCCAACCCGACTTAGTCAAGATTCGATGGTTGGGACCTGCCAAGGTCGTGATGAAGGAGCGTCGACCCAACACTGAAGACTCAGAAAGTCCCGTCTCGGTGTACTGGCTCGCCTACAAGACCCAGCTCATTCGCTGCGCTCCTCATCATGTTCGAGCCGATGTACGAAACCTCAACCACTCCATCGAAGACACGAGGGATGCTCTGAACCTGGTGAGGCAGTTGAAGTCAAGAGGAGTCACGCGGTTCTATGACCTTCATCGAGTCAACCGGCAGAACTTGGCCGATGTCGAGGATGATGAACAAGGCGAGGGCACACAGCTCGACACGGAGTCAGAACATGAAATGACTCCTCCTCGCCGCAGACCTCGGCTCTCAATGGATCCACCTCCAGCTCCGTCTGAGGCACCGCCAGCTTCACCGCCGCCAGATGAACCAGCACCAGCCCAATCCGTGGCACCAACTGCGCTGGAAGAAGGCCCAGCGGCAGAGGCAACCACATCGCTACCTCCGGTCCCAGGCGATGATGATGAGGTGATCTCCGAACCTAGCCAGGAACCCAGTGAGGAGCCGCCAGTGGCACCTTCGATGCCATCCACGCCGGCACCACGACCTCCAACAACTCAGCCGCAGCCCACGTTGGATCCAGCAACTGCAGCACTTTATGAATCACAACCAGCTGAGACCTTCCAACAGCAACGACTTCGGTTCAACAGGCAGGAGACCTTGAGCTTTGCTCCGTTCCGCCGTCGACCTCAACATGGACAACCACCGTATCCCACGGCGGAATCAACGGGAGCCACAGAAGCCCATGCTCCACCTCTACCAGCACCAGAGCAGCTCGATGGCCAAGCGTTCTTCATTGAGAACCTGGATGCCAAGTCATTGCCATCTGGTTGGCGAGTGGATGAACAGGGCTACCTGCAGCTTGAGGAGAAGATTGCAGATTACTGGGAGCTCAAAGCAGGATGTTTGATCCGTCACCACATGATCCCTCGCCGAGGCCGCATGCACATTGAGCACCTGCCCAAAGATTGTCCGATCAACCCGGACCAGCTTGATCAACTCAAGATCACCATGGTGCATCAGGCCAATGGCCGGAGCCAGCTCTACACCGATGACGGAACGGTCACTTCACCTCCCGATGACACCAAAGGAGCATGGACAGGCACCACCATCTTCCAACTCTCCGGCACTGCCCGACGCGAGATGGCTATGTACACCAGCACTCCCATGGTTCGCACCAGCGCTCGACAAGTGGCCAAAGAGCAGAAGAAGTCCAATCTCAATTAAGAAGTTCAAGAAAGACAAGAGTGGAGTCAATGAGAGACTCCTTGGTCCACATGAGCGTGCCCTCTTCAAGGAGGCAAAAGTCAAGGAGCTCAAGTCCTTCTTCGACCATGGAGTCTGGGCTTTTCAGACGACTGCTGAAGCTGATGAAGCCCGTACTTTGACCTCACGCATTTTGCTCAAGTGGTCAAAGAATGAAGATGGCACCCCACGGGCGAAGGCCCGGTTGATCGTTCGCGGTTTTGCCGACCCGGACGCACTGGCAGGAACGATTCCTACATCCTCTCCAACGACGACACGGTTGTCGAGATCTATGGTCCTGTCACTTGCAGCGAACCTTCGCTGGCCAACTTGGACAGCAGACGTCAGCACTGCCTTCCTCCAAGGTCGTCCACAGACCCGCAAGCTCTGGGTCAAGCTGCCTGCAGAAGCACTTCAGCTGTTGGGCGCATCAGATGACACGAGGATGCTTTTGTTGAAACCCTGCTACGGCCAGACAGATGCCCCTCGTGGTTGGTATTTGGAGGCAGTCGGTCGTTTGCTGAGGGCAGGCTTGAGACAACATCCACTGGATCCATGTGCCTTCCTCATCTACGAGAAGGACGATCCTGAGTACTCCGATGATGATCCGATCCACAAGGAGACCAGCACTCTTGGCCCCGAGAAACTATGCGGCATGGTGATCATGCACGTTGATGACATGTTGGGTGCTGGATGTCCTCGTTCTCCCAGGTACAAAGCAGTCACCGACATGCTGCGCACGACCTTCTCATTTCGAGAGTGGAAGGAGGACAATGACAAGCTGGAGTACTGTGGATGTGAGCTGGAGCGCACTCCTGAGGGTGGCAGACGCCTGCATCAGGAAAACTACTTCAGCAAGGTGAAGCCCATCACCATCTCCAAGCACCGTGATCTGCAAGAGCCGCTTGATGAGAAAGGCATCACTCAAGTCCGCGGCATCCTTGGCTCTTTACAGTGGCCCGCTGTGCAGACCTCGCCTCACCTTCAGTGCTCGACCTCGATGTTGTCAGGACAAGTGAACAAGGCCACCACACAGACCGTCCACGACTGCAATCGGCTTTTGAAGTTCGCCAAGGAACACAAGGATGTCAGTTTATACTACAACTTCATTGGACACCCCAGCGAACTGCAACTTTTGTGCTTCTTTGATGCTGGCTTCACTGCCAGGTCTGACGGCAGCTCGCAAGGTGGCTACATCCTGATGTTCGTCAACCGACAGTTGTTCACTTCTGGCGACGATGGCGAGTATCGCGTACTGGACTGGCGAAGCTTCCGCACTCCAAGGGTCACCCGAAGCTCACTGGCTGCAGAGGCCCAGGCTGGAGGACAAGCTGTGGACAGCATTGACTTCGCTTGCAAGTATTGGCACTACCTGCACCATCCCAACCTAAAGTTGAAGGATTTGTTGAAGTCAGCGTCGACCTTGACGCCGACGATGGTGACTGATGCCAAGGCTTTGTATGACTCCTATCACCGTGAAGGAGTCAGTTCATCGGTGATTGACAAACGGGTCAGCCTTGAGATCCGTGTGATGAAGATGATGGAGGAACTGGGTGGCCAGCTTCGGTGGATGAGCTCTGAGCGTCAAGTGGCTGATGGACTCACCAAGGAGTCAGCCCGAACTCTACTTGCAGCCCGCCTTCGTCATCGCCGCATCAAGTGGACCTGGGACCCCGAGTATGTGGCTTCAAAGAAGAAGACAAAAGGAGAAAAGGCTAAGGCCATTGCAGAAACCACTGCAGCAGCACCTCATGTTCCACCACACCAGGAAGAGAATGAGACCCCTGAGGACGAGCAGATTCCTGCCAATGTCAACGTTTCGGAGTACCCGGAGATTTTTTCGAATGAAGACCAGCCAAGGAATGAGGAGACTCCTGACGGCGTCTTTTGTGTCCAAAACATGGAGCCTCTAAAGTATGTGTTCGCCATGAGCCATGGCGGCTTGCTTATGGACACCACCTTCAAGTGTCGCATTTCGAATGTCTTCGTGATGTTGCTGCTGGCCTCAATGCCTACCTTGACCAAGGGTCAACAGTGTGTGGCTGAAGTGGAAGAGAAAGAGAGTGAAGAAGGGCAGCTATGGCTGTGGCTGGCCATCCTGGCCATGTTGCACGTCCTTGCGATGGCTACGGTGTTCATGATTGGCCGTTGGACTGCACCACGCCTGGTTCAGGAGAAGGAGAATGTGGTTGACACCAAGGAGGTTGAGACTCAGAAAGATGAACCCATCGTGCACTCACGACTTCGAGAACTACTCCAACTGGAGCAGCAGCGCAGTACTGAAGCTGCGCGATCAGCCAAAGAGTCCAGAACCGCACTGGACCTCCTGGTCGATGAAGTGGAGACCCTCCGAACCCTGGTTGGCACTGGACACCAGCTCATCAAGCGGCTGATGTTTGAGATGGAATGGCACAATTCCATGTGCCCTTTCTCGAGGAACATCGTGACCTCGCAAACCTCCGTGTGCTGGCACCATGAGACCTGCCACATTGTAGAGCAGATGAACGGCCCGCTGTATGTTCGTAGAGCATGTGCATACTGTGCAATGCACAGGCCACCACCCGATAGGACCAATGAGCATGCACAGACCATCCGCCCGGAGCTCGATGCCTTCTTGGCCGCAGCATCTCCATGGGCTGAGGGATAAACATCCTTCCCCCGTGTTGAGACGCACGCTGTGCGCCATGTTTGACATGTCATGTCATGAGTTTCTTTTTCAAACCAACTATATCCCACCGTAGAGGGTGGGCTCGAGAAGCCTTTGGAAAAGGCCGCGTGTGGCGTTAAGTCGCCTTCCCCGCTTCGACCTCGTCGTTGCTTCGTGTTTTGCTCGCTGTGGACTTCGTGTGCTACGGCTACTTCTTTACAGACTGGTTTATGGGTGTTCTCTCCAACAATGTGGTGCAAACAACATGATCTTGTTTGTTGCTGTGTCGTGAAGACAGTATGAGAGTCTAGAACATCCTTCTTAGGACATCTGAGGACTATCGTGAGCAATCTGAGTTTGACCCGTCACATCTGTCCTGCAAACATGTGGTTCGTAAGTATTCTTGCGGGTATGAAGATGCATTAAGCATATGTTCATGGACACGTCCTGTTACACCTGGTGCCAAAAGAATCTCAAAGGGTGCCATGCATTATTCCGTATGGAGCCACCTACAACGATATTCTGTCAGATTTGTGCTGTAACGGCCACAGGAGCAACAATCTCTTAGGCCATCCTACCGTAGGCCTGGTAGGCTTGCAAGCTCGTGATATCCAAGGTTCTCCCAAAGTGTCCAAGCACTCCCATTGTTTGGGCTGGTTGCCCCCAAATTCGGCCCACAAACTCCCCTTCTTCAATAAAAAAGCTTCTCACTCTCCACTATCGATGATAGCGTCTCAGCCGGCCATCGATGACGGAGCAAAGCAAAGCTAAATCGGTATGTCGGGTACGTCTGCAACTATGGAGGCTCCCCGCCTTCGCCCCAACACGGGCTTTAGCTCCTCCACCTCCAACTGCAGCAGTCGGCCAGATCCGACCCCCCACGGTCCCGCCAGAACCGGTCGTGTGTCTCCGAAGCAACTGGGTGAACACGTGAGATCGACTTTGGGAAATTTCGGCGAAACCGAACGAACTCCACACAGTTCTTCTTGAGAGGGGACACTCCCGGTAATGTCCCCCCAAACATTTTTGCAGCATTATCCATGCTCTGTCCGCGCGTTCATCTGTGATGCCCAAGGCAGGGCAGTCAATTCTACGTGGCTACGTGCCACGTAAGTCCAATGCAAAGGAATTCCTCCCACTCCTTGGCGAGCACTCCATGGTGTTTTCTGACCGATCTCCACACTCCCGCTTGCGCTGGCTATGTGGAGAAAAAAACACACCGACGAAGAAGTCTCCCACGGTCACCGTCGACTCAAACACAGGTAAGTCCGGAGGTTCGCACGGTCACTGTCCAGCGGAAAATCCCATGTCACCTGGACCCCCGCAGACTGTGATCCTTAGGGAGCTGTGACAAGGTCTGCTCCAAGGTCTTTGGACCTTGGAGGGAGCGTGAGGTCTCTCAGCGCCGTCACCGCGGTGGCTTTTTCACGCTCGAAATCGAAGAGACTGGTGCTTTTGGGGATCCCCAAATAGATACAGTAGTGGCACGGATTCCAATACATTTTTTGGTGGGGATGTGCTGTTCTATCCTGTTCTATCTATTTGAGGGTCTATATATATATATATATGATGGTGCTTTTCTGGTTTCTGTGGTTTCAAGTTGTTTCAAGGCCAACTGGACATAACTGGGCTGTTGGAGTTGAATTCTTCCAATGCCCCAACACTAGGTCGTTTTGGGCTGTTTCGATGCGGCTCAAAGATGGGAAGGGCCTCTTTGTTCCAGATTTGGAAGAGCGAAGCGATGGCCTCCAACCTAGTAGTGATGGCAATTTTCCGGATTTGGAAGAGCATATTTCCTGTAGAAACTGTTTGTGTTTAATCCCTAGAGATCCAAGTACGTCCTCAGAGGGTACTTGGACCCTCCAACCTACATAAGCAGTCTCCAATCACCTTCTGACAAGGTACTTGGATCCCTAGGGAATGTGTGCTTTACAAGGAAACCTTGGGCCCGCGCTTTCTGCTTCCGCCACCTGCCACTCTTGTGCACGAACAGTTTCACTGTGTGTCATAATGGCATCTGCAATTGCACCAAACACAGACTGCAAACGTGCGGTACCATCCTGGTCCATCTACACACCTCTGAACAATGTCGTAAAGAATGTGCTGCCAAACATCTTCAGTTAAATAATATCAAATACTTGCACAGTTCAAACACAACAACATTACATATATATATATATAATAACACATAAAGTGCATCTAGCACGTTCTTTATACTACTGGTATCATTGCACCGATCTATATCCAGCATCCAAGAAGTGACTGCTGTCTTTCCTCTGAAGGAAGTTGACAAACCTTTAATCATGATCAAACACAACCCAGTTTAACATGTGTCAGTGACAGTGTGTCGCAAACATAAACATGTTCAGTTCCATGAATCTTGAGCGTTCGTTTCGGTTTGGATAGCCTCCTCGTTTTGTTCATCATGATCGCCTCCCAAACCACGCAACCAACAACATCCGGACCACGCCTCACCAACATCCCCTTCCGCCGGCACCTTTGACCTGTGCTTTCAATGACTCAACTCGTGCTAGGTGAGTCTCCGCATGTCTTCGCCAAGAAAACATCACAACATCGATAATATATGAATATTATCTTGTGTGAGACATGCATCTAGTCGTATTGCTTCCAAGTGTCCAAATTAAGTTGAATTTGCAACCATTTGCACTGCAATTCTCCGACTTCATAGCCTACCTCCTGTTGAAACATAAATATTTGCATCAGCAATCTTCGTTTCTTGTGCAACCATCTTCCGTTCACACTCTTACATCTCCAGATACAGCGGTATGTTGCATATATATGTGTATATATATAATGTACATATGTTTTGACCCATCCCGCCTGGATGCATAGGCACTCCTCTTTGGAACTGCCTTTGCCTGGCCGCAAGTGGCCGCAAGGTCCATCATGCCGACGCAAGCGCTTGCTGCTTGCCAACACATGCAGCGCAAGTCCCAGGTGTTTTGCCATGGTCACCAGATTTGGAATGGCGTTGGCGCCACAAAACCAATCGTCTTGACTGGGCAATGGCCAATGGCCAATCTAAGGGACAAAATATTTGTGGACTTTTTGCATGCCAAAAACAAATGGCACCCCGATGTTGAGACGAGCATGCTGGACTCCGGACTAGATAATGTAACATGTGTATGTCTAAACCTGAACAGCCCAAAAAAATAACTGACTGGACGATCTTTAAGGTAGTGTAGGGCCTGTGGAATAGTGACCTTTTCATCGAATCTGATGACCTGGAGCTTCAACTGAAGAAACTCCCTCCGAGTGAGAGTACTTGAGACCTGGAGTTAACCCATAAACAATAACCTCTTGAAGCTAAGCCTCTAAACATACAGGATTTTTGAAAGGCAAGCTTCACTCATTTGATGTACATACTGTGTGTTCATAAATATATAGTCTTGAGATTCCCACTAAACAGTGGTTATTGCCTAATCATATGTAAACATCACTGGAACACACCAAACATAAATATGAACAGTATAATGCAAATATAAACAACATAGAGCAATATTGTGTGTACACATAGGTGTAAGCATAAATAAATATAT